>BBSZ01013804.1:0-11135 GCA_000981365.1 Subanguina moxae
GCTGTTATATGTGCTACGATTTACAAGAAATTGTTTGTTTACAAGTTATAATATTTGTCATGCCAACGTGCCGACACGTATGTTTGTTCGTCTATCAGCTAATATCTTTTGTTTTCAGTGTCCAGTCTTAAAATTAACTGTCACCAGCTATTCAAATGTCCGAGCAGGCAGAACCGAAGCAATTCTATGTGCGTCTTCGTGGCCTTCCCTACAGGTTAATTCCATATTTGACGGATATATTCGGAGTTGATTTGATACTCTAAATTTCCTTTTAGTGCCACCGAAGAGCAAATCCGTGAATTTTTCCAAGGTTCCTTTTTTCTGTTTTTATTGATTGAATTTGCCTGATTATATGTAGACACTTGGTTCGTTTAGGCTTGACTATAGTCGAAAATGGTATTACCTTTACTTCCAGTACCAATGGGCGTCCTTCTGGCGAGTGTTATTGTGAGTTAATTTTAACATAAGAATGGATTATGATTTTTTTCGTAACTATTTGCATTTCAGGCGAATTCTCTTCTGCCGAAGATGTATGCAGTTTTCATACGGATATGCAGGAAATGAATTTTTTCATTAATTTTTTTTATGTTTCAGGTTCAAGAAGCTTTAAAGAAAGATCACGAAAACATGGGCACGCGTTATGTTGAAGGCGCGTTGTTTTCAATGTTGTTTAGGAATTGGCGATTAAATTTTACTCTTTTTTCAGTTTTCGAGGTCGGTGGTGTAGAGATGGAGCAAGTCAAGCGCCGAAAACAGCTTAAAGAGAACACTGCCAACCAAGGTTTTATTCGTGTGCGTGGTCTGCCTTACAATTGTAAGAAGGAGGATTTAGTCAACTTCTTTGAAGGTTCGGCTTGCTACACAAGTTTTTTGGTGATGGTGGTATTAGTGATGTAGTGATAGAAGTGGTACACGACCAACTCACCAACCGAAGCTCTCCAACGCCAAAATTCCATAATTCTAAAAGGCACTCTTTTAATAAGTAGCAAGGATTCCCATTTATTGGGTTGCTTCTCTGCCTCCAGAAGATTTAAGGAGTATTTGCATTGGGGATATTCAAGATTTCTAAGTTAGTTACGTCCCATAAGATTATTAAAAACTGATTGATTAGTGTACTGGACGGGGTCTACCCGTGATTATACCTATTTACAGTCGATTAGGTAATGGGTTAAATTGGTGTATTTAAATCAGGTTTGACCGTGGAAGACGTAGTTTTTGGCAAGGAGCAGGGAATCAAAGGCCGTCCAACCGGGGAAGGGTTTATTTGTTTCGCTAGCAGTCAAGAAGCAGATCGGGCTATTCAACTAAATGGGAAGCACTTGGGGTCGAGGTCAGGGACACTATATTGGCTATTTACTATAAATCTTTCATAAAATGTTACATTTCAACCTGGATTCTTTCACAAACTCTTTTTGTAGCCAAATATTTCTTCGGGAGAATTTTTAATGTCCTAAATAACTGTTTTATGATTTATAGATATTTGGAGATATTCAAGTCTGACGGGAGCGCTTACGAGCAGTTTAAGGATCGGTCCTCTCGCAACAGTGTGCCTCTTCGAAGCATTCCAGCCTTGGCTGATTGGGGAATGGGGTATGGACAGCCTGACTATGCGTCGCGTCATCCGATGTCAAGAGGGGTTTATGATAGCTACAGGTTGGTTAGTGACGGGTTGGTAAATGTGTAGGAAAAACGGCACCGGATTTGCTGCTCGCGACATTCTACGAAAAATCGAAAACTTTGAGTGGCTTTTTGTTAAAGTTGCCTATATGGTTGAAATCATCATCTCCATTATATAAATCGAGAGTTGGCTTAATGATGCGGGCAAAAATGTGTAAAAGGATTTTGAAAAGGTGACCCGTACATAAAAGTTGGGCCTATGCGTGAGTTTGTCCAATTTTGTAGTTTAACTCAGTAGACGGTCAATCGTATAATTTCTAAAAAATTTTTTTTCGAAAAATTGTTTTCGCACATTACTCCGTTTTTAATAATAAATGTTTTGACATATTTCAGCAATGGAGGCTACGGGGATTACGACCCTTACTATGGTGGAGGCTATGGTGGCAAAATGGGTGGGGGCATGAAGGGTCGCGGGATGCGAGGTGGTTCAGACACTCCAGGCATGGGTGGAAACCAATACAGTCCATACGGGCAGTTCTTCAACCAGAGCAACCACTATTTTAGTGCAAGCTATGGCTATGGTTATGGCTATGGTGGAGGACGTATTGGAAAGACAGCAAGAAAGCGAAAGCATGACTGCGACGAATGAAGTCAAAAGAAAATGAACGTATTTTGTTACATATGCTTCTAATTTTTTTTGTTGATCATCTGGTATGTTGTAGTTGTTGTGACGATATAAAGGTGGGAAAAAAACAAAGAATGCATCTACACGATAAAATCTCTTTATTAGCAGCTGACAAATAATGAATTTACAGAATG
Organism: Subanguina moxae; assembly: GCA_000981365.1. Taxonomy (NCBI): domain Eukaryota; kingdom Metazoa; phylum Nematoda; class Chromadorea; order Rhabditida; family Anguinidae; genus Subanguina; species Subanguina moxae. The sequence continues at coordinate 2,437 of BBSZ01013804.1, forward strand.
GAAAGAAAATGTTGAGGACAGGCAATAAATTGAAACATAGTCATTACTAGAGACCGGATTCGTATGCCGAAAAGTTGGATCCAACTTTTCGGCACACGAATCCGGCCTTCAGTCATTACAGTTTTTGCTCTTCATCAAAACGTACACTTCATCGGGTGGTTCTTTCAGTATGGAGAGTGTCGACTGCATGTCAGAATTGACATGTTACATTAAGAGTATTGGAAAATATCAAACAAACTAATAAAATTGCAGAAAAATTACTGGCAAATTAGGTAGGAACTCTTACAAAGAGCAAACTCCGTCGTACTGCTGCCTTTTTATTTGACGAGCACTTAGCGAACTGGTAGTCGATGCTGTACTCTTTGCAAAAGAAGGCAATAGCACCAGTTCAGATTCGCGTTTTTTTGCATACCTGAAAATTTGAAACAAGTTGGTGGATTCAAACAACACTAAGGCAAGTTTTACCTTCGATACAAATACAGGCAGCAGCAAAGTGCACAAATTCCAAGGACCAGAAAAGTGACTAGAGTTGATAAGGCGGCGGTTTCCACCTCGTTTTGGCCAACACTATAACCACGTTAATTTCCTTTTTTCCAATAGCAAAAATTGGATATTAGCAATTCTTTCATGCACAATGATTATGTAGAGTGCAAAAAAACGGTGAAAAGCCAGCTCGCCCCGGGTCCGACTCCTCCCTAGGTCCAACTCGCATTAATACGAGTTATCCAGGTTTGACTGTATCGAGGTTTGACTGTATACCGTATTTTCTCTAATAAACCCCCCCCCCCAATTCAAAATCGTGTTTTTGGCATTGTGTTTTTGAGCCTACTTTTTGAAGACAACTCCCAAGCAAGTTACCACTCAAATTGTAGCTTATTCTTTTAGCTATAAATTGGGTGGTAACTTGCCTAAGACTTGTTTGCAAAAAGTAGGCCAAAAACACGATTTTGAATTAGGGGGGAGGGGGTGCGGTTCTATTAGAGAGAATAGGGTATAAGAGGGTTGACTGTATTGTGAGGAAGAATTGCATGGGACATGGAAAGTATTTGGCTATAAAAATTAAATGTTATTACCAAGGCTCACCTAAATCCATATAGTTCTGGATTAAACAGGTATTCACAGCGACGACCATGGTAGTTGAGAGCACATCTGAACAATGGTTGATTAGCTGGAAAGCTTTAGGATGCGAAACTGACTGGCAAAAAGGCAGGAATTGAGTGAGTGAATTGTCCTGGAACTCGGCCATGCACTTGCCCCCGTTGAAGCAGTAGATGTGGTCGAAGGGTGAGGGACATGGCTGAGCACTCCACTTGTGTGGATAAAGCACATTTGCGTCGCCATTTTGCCCTCCCTCCAGGGGTATCTCCAGCTCGGCTGGTCTCCCAGCAGCCTCCTCTTGCTGCAGTTTGCTGGTGCACGCGTCTGAATAGGAAGGGTGGAAATATAGTCTTATTATTTTATATCAACTTTTCCAAAAGTGCTTAAAATCCATTTTTTTAAGTAATAATTTCGATATAAAAGGTATAACCGAGTTGCTCACAGGATTGGGGGAGGGATTATCCTATTACAGTCAAACCTGGATAAGTCGACACCCCTAAATTCAAAAAAATGTGTTTGTGGCATTATGTTTTAAGTAATCGAAAAGGTAACCGTAAGAGTATGGTAAAAAAAGGGTGACCGAAAGAGTATGGGAAAAAAAGGGTAACCGTATAAATGAGGAATGACAAAAGCCAGAGGATATTCCCTCAAGTTTGTTTGCGTTGTTTAGGCTGCTCACATGTACGATAGGCGCGCAACCAGCCTGTGTTATTGGAGGAAGGCACAGCTGTTGTGCCATTGCTGCACACAGTTTGAAAGTGGACAGTGGAGCGGTGGAGAAAGTAGATGAGGACGACGAGTAGGCACAGAAAGCAGACACTGACTAGCAGGAGGATACTTTTGCCGAGTTTGCCGACTGCACTCCACTGCTTTTTCATTCGGCAGACCAGCAGCACCGGCAGCCGGTTGTTTTTACAAGGGCAACACACTGCTGCTGCCCAACGGGCATCTCCACAATCTCTAGCAAATAGTTGGCACAAAAGAGAGGAAGAAACTGAAAACAACACTTTGACAACACAGTCTTTTCACAACAAAACTGAGTATCCTACCAAAAACGGCAATATTGACGCAAAAAAGAATAGTTTACAAAAAGGAAAGTGCAAAGGGTCTATGTCACGCCTGTGACGCACAGTCTCTCCCATGTCTGATCCGACTATTTTGACTGTGCGCTATAGCCCTGGTGCATACTGTATACAATTTAGTAGAGTCGTATTCCCTCTAATAAGCTATTATATGCCGTCTGGTATACCACCTAATATAACAACGGTGTTACATACGTTAAAAGTGGCATGCATGGCTCAGTGGTTTGGCTGTCCACTTTTTCGGTTACAACATAAGCGCTTCTCCTAAATTCAAAAAAGCTTGTTTGTGGCATTGTGTTTTTGGTCTATATTTTGTTGGTGATTCTTAGACATGTTATATACCAAAAGGTAGCTTAGATTCTAGGCTATATTTTGGTATATAACATGTCTAGGAGTCACCAATAAAATACAGGTCAAAAACACAATGCCACAAACACACTTTTTTGAATTTAGGGGGTCTGGGGGTCTATATGATTTTCAGCTGTTGGTTAAGGTGCTTTTCGGCATTTTTTTTGGGCAACACACTGTAGAAATCTAACTATTTTAGGGCTCAAACTGTTACTTTTTTTTAGATCTACTTATAAAAAAAAGGTCTGGAATCTCTGGCCAATAGCCCAATAGCCACGAAAATGTAGGAAATCAGCCGCACCATAACAATTGGAAATCACAACATGCCAAAACAACCACCAAAGTTTAAAAGAAACGAGTAAATGAGACCTACTACTACTACTACTACTACTACTACTACTACTACTACTACTACTACTACTACTACTACTACTACTACTACTACTACCGTAAGCCTCGCCAACAAAAGAGATCATGCGCAGACAGACCTACAAAACCACTATGCACTTCTCAAAAAGGCTAGCAAAACAGCCAGTCCATCCGCCCTAATCCACAACAAATAAAAAAATTAACAGGAGGAGTAAGAGGGCAAGAGCATCCACATCTGGTGTCCTTTGGTATGCAAAAGCCCATAAAAGGGGTTGTTCAATAGGACTGTATGGAGACAGAGAGGGTGAGCCCACTCCCAAATTCCACCATCCTTTGTCCGAGGGCTGGTGGTAAACTGTGGGAAGAGGTTTGTGTGCTGGCCCACCAAAAACAATTGAATTAATTGGTGAGCACGGTGTTTTTTCCGGTCGGCACTCAATCCAAAAGGCCGACAGAAGCCTCCTTTGTCGCCCGTTTCCAGAGATTGGAGGAATAAAAAGTTGGCAAATAGGGTTGTGAAATTGGTGAGAAGAGGTTTGTTATTAATTTGTGTAAGGCTGGGGCATGTTTGCTTAAGGATGGCGGTCCACTTTTTGTGACACCTCCTTGATGTCTTCTTCTTTTTTTTTTCCTTTTGCTCAATCACCCAGAAAATTTTAGGCATGAGTAGTTTGAGGAGAGCATAAGGATTATTTAGATACACCCTTTCGCATAGTTAAAGCCAGCTTGAAGGCGGAATCCGGGCAATACTCTATTTTGGACATGAGACAGTTGGCCATGCTTTTTTGCGAAATTTTTGAGATTTTTGAATAGAAGTAGCCATTTTTGAAAGATTTCTTTTATTCTGAGATCTCCAAGTTGTCAAAATGTCCTCAGGAGTCCGAATCTGAAAGCGGAATTCTGGAAAGTGGCTTGGTTGCCGAGATATGGCTGCAAGTATGGTGGTCGGTGTTCCAAAGTGTCGGTATGCCCAGTCATGACCATGCACAGTCATGACCATGCACAGTCATGGCCATGCACAGTCATGACCATGCACAGTCATGACCATGCACAGTCATGACCATGCCCAGTCATGACCATGCACAGTCATGACCATGCCCAGTCATGACCATGCACAGTCATGACCATGCACAGTCATGACCATGCACAGTCATGACCATGCACAGTCATGACCATGCACAGTCATGACCATGCCCAGTCATGGCCATGCACAGTCATGACCATGCACAGTCATGGCCATGCACAGTCATGACCATGCACAGTCATGACCATGCACAGTCATGACCATGCCCAGTCATGGCCATGCACAGTCATGACCATGCACAGTCATGGCCATGCACAGTCATGACCATGCACAGTCATGACCATGCACAGTCATGACCATGCCCAGTCATGGCCATGCACAGTCATGACCATGCCCAGTCATGACCATGCCCAGTCATGGCCATGCACAGTCATGACCATGCACAGTCATGACCATGCACAGTCATGGCCATGCACAGTCATAAGGTTGTCTACCTAGTCTACCAACCCAAAAAATATCTGGAGAGGACAGGGCAACCAAGGCAAAAAAGATAGCCACCTGTTGTATAAGGCCAAACATGGTATAGCTGATAGGTCAAATTCAAAAAATATATAAAAGCAAACACTTGTTTCAAGGTTCTACATATTTAGAACAAGGGTTCAACCACTTGGACACAAGTAGCTCATGAGAGCGCCAGCATAATTATGCAGGAGTTGTTAACCAATGGATATATATGCCCTGCTTGAACACCAGAAATTCAGCCATCCTTCAACAGGTACACACAAACCCCAAACAACAAAGAAACCAGCGCCCCGCCGACAATAGACAATTTAGCAAGGAGGAGGAAGACATTAGTGGTGGTAAAGCAAAGTTTGGCGTCATGGATGATCGAGAAAGGCCTTTTGCGAAGAAAAAGAGGGTGGAAAGAATCAATCCCATTCGCCTCCTCCCCTTCATTCAAAATTACAGAAGAAGTTGTGCTGTGCCCACTCTATTGAGGTGGACTTGCCCAAGTCAACCAATAAGATTATAAATATGGTGTAAATGGCTGAAGAGGATCAGCCCAACTAGTGGAACACAAACAGCTGCCAATAGTACAGAAAAGAAGACAGTTGTTGTTGTTGTTGCTATTGTCAATGAACTGAAAAACCCATTTGGTTTAGCACTGGAATACAATAGGGAGAGGGAAGACAAGGACGAGCCGTCTAAGCCAACCAAACACACCATCCCTAATACACAAATGTGCAACAGGTGCATACACACACATGAAAAGCTTGTTTTCAGCAAAAGACTAAAAAAAAGTTGCTCTCTGTATGCATATAATTAAGACTTATTTGGACAGTCAAAGGGACTCTTCACTCTCTTTCAACCTAAGATGTAGAAAAGATTTAAGTTAATGTTCTGATTTTCAGCTTTCGGCTATAAAATTGTGAGTATTACTGTATCATAACCACCAAAACCCCTTCTCTGTCTTTGCTGTCGTCTTCTAGCTATGATTTGGAAATTATCCAATTTTTTCCGAAAATAAATTTGTGGTCATCTCTTGATTACTAACTAATATTGGGCTCAACCCAGGGAGATTGACTTACATGAAGAAGCGTTGTTACGCAACAAGGTGGTCACCAGAAAACAAAATGGCAGCAGTTTGGCTGGCGGAATATTTGTTTGGTGTCGGTCAATAAGGTAGATGAATGAAAGAGCTTGACTGACCAGTTGTTGAGCAAGCCGAAAGACAATATTAAACCATTCAAAGAGCTCAATTCAGCCCAGTGAGTCTATTTTCAATGCAGTCTTCCACCAATTACTATTTGAGCAGGAAAGTGAAGGTGCTTCAAAAAGTGTCTTCCTTTTTCGAAAACCAACCGAACTGTGCGATTATTTATCGTTTCTTTTGAGCAAATTGTTCAAACAGATAGTTGAGTCAGGCTGATCCAAGCAGTTATCCCGCCTGACTCACCCTTTCCTGGTTTGGTCTTCGGAGCAGCTGCTAGAGTGAATACAACTATGCAGCAGCAAAAAGTTTACATAAAAATAGCAAACAGTTTGGATTTTTTAAATTTTCAGTATAAATACTACAAACTTGTAGGTTTGTATTTACTTGCATGCTATGTGAAATCCATATTAAATCACAAATTAGTGGAGTTTTACATTTTGCTTTGCGTGCATCTAATGTGTCTCCAAAGTGCAACTTCCTTATATACAGCTACCACCACTGCTCATTGAACTAACCGATAACTTTTCCACCTTTATATCGTCACAACAACTACAACGTACCAGATGATTAACAAAAAAAATTAGAAGCATATGTAACAAGCTACGCTCATTTTTTTTGACTTCATTCGTCGCGGTCATGCTTTCGCTTTCTTGCTGTCTTTTGCGCAGTTTCTAGAAAAAGTATGGAATATACAGAGAGCGAAAAAATCCAAGAAGAACTAACCATCCACCCTTACACTCAGAGCAAATTCTTGATCGGCACCTGTGACATCAAAATTGAAATTTAAAAAATATGAATAGTAAAAAATTTTTACCGATATAAGAGTCGCACATAAAGAATAATGTGTAATTGATCTTGCCAGACTGAGATGGCACAAAATCTAGCTTTGCTTGTGCTTTGGCATTTACAGTTAACCTAAACAAAAACCTTTCTTATAGACTCGTAGAAAAATCTAGCATCGAAAAACATGCCTTTTAATAGAAAGAAGCTGGTTGCTAGACTGTTCACCGATAACAAGCCACCAACCTTCTTCCTTACGCAATTGAGGATAGAAAGGAGCCACAACAGGAGGTGCGCAACCATCGATATCATTCTCTCGTTCCATTGTTACGCTAATTTCCATAGGCTCACCTCTAAAGCAGTAATCAAAAAAACTCAGAGATGCAGAAGCTAATAAACAGCAACGTACACGCAAGGATTCGCTGTTACAACTTCTTGCTCAACGTCAATACTGGGATAATAGTTACAGAAACGTGCGACATCAGCCAACTGTTCTTGTGACATATCCAAAATATTTTTCCTGTCGATATCTTCCAATTCTAGAAGCTCAAGAACAGTGTCAATTTTCTAAAATGGCAAAAGTTGGTAGAGTGAGCATGAAAAAAAAGTGAAGTATACGTGTTCTTTAAAACGTTCCAGTAAAGCCGGAGTACAATGAGGTAACTGCTTCTAAAAACGTTTCACATATAAAATGGTTAAAAAACATGTACGAACCAAGATCGGCTCATTTGAGTACATAGCCTGAGTCAGCATCTGTAATAAATTTTTCAAATCACACAAAATGTAATTCAACCGTTTGCTCATACAACCAAACATACCTGTGAAAACTCCATAGCATGAATCGCAGGAGAAAGCCATCCATTGCTAAACAGAACATAAGTTACTTTAGGGGGAGGGATTACTTAGACAAATTAAAAAAATAACCTAGAAAGAACATCAACACACGCCTGCACGAGACGAGTTGCCTTGAGAACAACAGCCTCGGTATCTTTGCTTAATTCCGCAGTAAGCTGGATCCTGGACATATGAGCATTCAGCAAAAGGTTCACCTTAAATGAGAACTACGGTATATTCCCCCAATAAATGCCGACGAGCGGTTATTTTCAAGGCCCCAAATCTTTTAGAGCATAGTCAAATACCTTAAGAATTACGGAATTGGTCGATATAGATCAGTAATAACTTTGATTTCTGACTTATAGATCAGATTTTTTTTTATCAGCGAAACACCCAGTACCTGATGAAAGATAAACCAAATTTTAAAAATTACCAACCTTAACATGAGGGTCAGACCATTTTTGGTTTTTCATTTGATTCGGCAAACGTTCAGCCAGCCTTCTCAAAGTAACCTCTTCCTTGTACCGAATTGGAATTGAAGAAAACTCTGACGCATTCGAAATAATTTCGATGAGGGCCTTTAGTTTTGTTTTGGCTTTCAACGACAAAGAAAACAACTCTGAAAACAAAAACAGAAATATAGACTTAACTTACAACCTCGAAAATACCAACCAATAGTAGAATATGAAATGTAGTAATAAGCTGCAATCATGCCCAAGTTGAGAGGAGAGGTATCGAAGTCGTCTTTAATTTCGATACAATTGCTATTTTCCAGGTCCTTCAAAGTGGTCTCAACGAGTTCCGACAGACTATCAGACAAATGGCGATGGCTTACACCCTAAAAAACTTCATTCTAGAGGGATTGCTGGCAAAGAAAACTAACCTGCAAATTATAGTAGTTAGGGTTCTGAGTCATTCTACGATAAAGCAGGGTCCATGTTAGATAATCAATAGCATCTTGCTTATTTTCAATAGTCTTGGTTACAATTTCAGCATTGAAATGATCATGAAGGCAGTGGTCCTGTGAAAAAAATAACGTACGAGAGCATAAAAGTTGAATATATAAGTTATAAGCTGGGTTACAAGTTAAGTTAAGGATAAAGCAAAAAACAGCATACCAAATGAGATTCAATAGGAAGCGGCTCAAACAAAAACTTCTGAAAACTTTTGTTATGAACGATTTTTCGAGCAAAAAGCAGTGATAACACTGCAGCAATTTCCAACAAACCTTAAAGAAGTCCTTTTTAGACGATTGGCACATAATCACACACTTAGCTGGAAAAAAATTGTTAACTGCTATTGAAAAGTCGGAAACTAAATTTACCATCTTCATCCTGATTTGGTCTATTAGCTAGTCCAACCATATGTAAAATATCTCCGACATGGTAATCTTCATAAACATGGTATTTGCCATTGTAAAATTGAGTATCCATTATAACCACTAAAAATA
>BBSZ01013808.1:0-15700 GCA_000981365.1 Subanguina moxae
GTAAAAACTCTTCGAAATTGATTATTTCACAATCCATTATTTTTGCATAAAATCAGCCCATTTCCAACTACCCAAAGATCGGCCGAAAAAAGAGACCACTACAACTTTTTCTGCTTCTCTCCTTTGTGATGAGTTTTTGCCAAAGGAATGCGCTTATCTCGAAGGGTTGGATCAATGTGTTGTTTCACCCTTCTCCTCCACTGGCTTTTCCGCTCCCACCCAACTACCATCATTCCACCCAGTCTAGCCGAGGGTACACACCAAACAGTTTAACCAAGCGACGTTTGCCCTGAAACAACGGCCATTTACAAGGGGTAATAACGGAAGTGCTCCACATCAACACTACTCAAACCAATTTTCGCTTTACAGTCTTCATAGTCATTTGAGACGTAGCATGGCAAACAACCGCAGAAAAGGTGCTTGCCATACTTGGCTCTTATTTCGATTTAACCCACCCCCGGGCTCAATTTGGTTGGCCCTTCCACAAAATATCAATAACCAGACCCCCGATTTGACGGCACCACAGTTTAACGGCGCCCTAGGGCTGGTCCCAGGGGGGGGCCGTTAAATCGAGGTTTGACTGTACTAGAAATACCCTCCCCCTTTCCTCTCCAAAAAAGTGGATTAACCCTGGGAGACATGCGGTTTCCAAGCGTGTATAACTCACAAAAGGGTTTGGCTGCAATAGTTTGTCGGACTCTTGTTCTATAGAAGCTTAGCATTAGGACCCAAACAATGACTTGCTTTATTATGCGCCATGGGAGTACCTGGGTGTGTGTATGTGTGTAATTGTCCAACTTAAAGCCTAAATCCTAGGAGGCGAAAATATTAGGTTGCTGGGAACAACCAAAGCTGCTGAAATTACTGCCAGTCGAGTAAATCTCTTCCTCCCTGCCAGTAACACACTCATTTCTGGAAGCCAGTTTCCAGGTGCAGGGCTAGAAAATTGGTGAAGGTAAAATCCAAGAGCAACCGGACCTTGGCCTCCACTAACTTTTGAAGTAAAGGGTGTCTTTAGCTGCCTGGCTTGCCTTTCACTCCCCCCTTTTTTCCCCCGCCAATACAACTTATTTGATTGCTGCACCTGCAGCCCTTTGTCCCACTAATTTTTACTGGCAATTAATCAACAGTTGCTGACATTAGGTTGTCCGCAAAAGTTTTGGCTCTCTGACTACCGCACTACCGAAATAAATTACGCCTTGGTCCCCCTGTTCAAAATTTTAAACCCAAACTACGCCCTAGTCGTAGATCGTAGGCCTAGCCACGCTCGTACACACATGGTACGTTTTAGAGCACTTAGTTTTCTAATTTGTTTACTTCTACCTTGTTTTTTCTACTGGAACTAGGCAATGAGAGTGGTAGCGCTGGCGAAAACATTGTATTGGCTGTTCTGGCGCAAACACTTGACTACCACTACTTTACCGTATTCCTTGGCTAATTGGCTGCTGGCTGGCGTGTTGCATTAGTGCCAACTTACACCTATTTGTAAATAAGTGCATTTGTAAATTGTTGGGAACACGCAAGTAAGCTCACTTATACCTTAAAAGCCAGTAGGCAAGCTTAAGTGACTGCAGCTGCTGTGCAAACAAGGGGAGGTGTGGCTACTGCTAATGGCCATTTACAGCTCCTCTTCTTCACTTCCTTCTTTAGTAGTAGTTTCCTGCTTTCTTTCTACTTCTATCAATTAACCGCCTCTACAGTCTCTTTTTAACTTTGCAGCTTTTTTTTATTTATACTCATTTTCGTTGTCTACCTCCGCTAGACGGCGTGGTAGGTTGTGCATGTGGTTGCTCTTCTTTGTAAGAAAGGTTCTCGTGAGTTCTGTTCTCACTTGCAGTAGTCGTGCTTTTTTCTTTCAGTTACTAATTTTAGCCTCACAGTTGGTAAGAACCACATTTTATGTGTTTTTTATAATTTTTTGATGCCTACCTTAAGCCTAAGGGTCTCGGTTAACCTAGGCTGGTCTACCCTAAGGGTCTCGGCTAACCTAAACTGGCCTTAGCTGTATTTTTTAAACTTTTTAAAATTTTACTGTTAGATTCAAATTCCTTAGAACTTTTTGACTACTCGAGCATTTCAGAATAATAAAAACCTTTCAAAAATTGGATACCTTTATTCAAAAGGCCAAAAGTTTCGAAAACACCCTGCTTGGAGTGACCTATGCCCCTGACACATAACTGAATCAAGTTGGCAAGGCAATTGCGACAATAACAAGAGTGAGTGAAAACAAAAAAATAAGATTTTAGTGAGAGCAAGGCTAGATTTATGTGTAGGGAGGAGAAAGAGAGGTAATATGGCTAAGTGCTTCTTGGCCAAAGGTAGCCACCTTTAATCCCCCTGCCTGCAGCCCAATCAATTCACTCATTTATTTATATATCTGTACATATCAACTCAACTTACTTGAGAAGCCTTATGATCAGTCAGCCAACTCATCGCTGCTGCTAGTGCTGCCTCAGGTCTCCCTGCCTCAGTACCTAGGAGTGGCTCTACCTCTCTTCCCAGAACTATTCGAAAATAGGTGTGTGTGTGTGTGTGTTTACCGTCTACTAACACCACAATCCAGGCAGCCAGTAAGTGGACGATGTTTTTAAAAGTAAACTGCCACTAGTAATGCTTAATTTATGCAACCACTAATGGATGGAGATGGCAAGTCAGCCACCTGACTTGCCATTTAGCTAACAACCTTATAATTCCTCCTTCCTTACACTTTCAATTGGCAACCATTCCTTAAAAATTTTTATTGGCGAATTTCGGTATTGTCAATAGAACTAAAAGAAGTGTGTTTTGACGCCTCTATACCAATTCCCGTACGCTAAAAACGATGAAAAACATTGTGTTGCACAGTTTTCCCTGTCAAAAATTGAGCTTTTAGAGGGATTAGGGCTGTAACAGGATATACACTGGGTCTCGACTAACCTATGCTGGCTTATCCTGAGCCTAAGGCTTGGTTGTACGCCTGGGGTCAGAAAATACCATTTATAAGATTGTTTACCGTCAATTTTTGGTCAAAAACCCATTTTTTGGCATGAAATATTTTTGCTTGATGGTACACCGTGCTTTGAATTTATATTTGGTCAATTCGACCAGCTAGACAGTTACCCGATTTGTGACTGTAATAATTTGTTTGAAATGTGATGCTGACTCACTCTCTTTCTCTCATTCCCTTACCCAGCCATATACCAAAAGAGAGGAGGCGGATTGAACTGCTGGTCACCCAGTGGACACCCCTTTTGGGGCTTGATTACTCAGCTGGCTGGGTGGATGTGCACACACCTATTCTAGCTGCTCCCTTTCTGCAGATCAAGTTTGGTCAAGCACGGCCACAAAACACACACCACCTAAGCTAACCGATATAGTCCAACATTGTACTACTTTCTCAACTTTTAGCGTAGTCCTTTATGTGCACACAATCACAATAAATATACCTATTTGAGGCAGGAAAAACGCCAAAATATTAGAATTAAAGAATTTTTTTGTTTATTAGATAAAAAAAAACTCATATAATATTGAAAATAAACAAAAAAAATCAATTTTTGCTTGGCCGCTTACGGACTTAGTGCAAAAAAACCAGATATCAGGCTTAGATTAGGGGCCCTGTCCTAGAAAGGGTACTACTTTTTCCTTTGGTCCCCCATTGTTTTTTCAATAAGCAATTAGCCTAGGAGTCTCGGCTAACCTAGGCTGGTCTAGCCCAAGCCTAAGGGTCTCGGCTAACCCAGGCTGGCCTACCTTAAGACTGAGGCGTAGCCTAAGTGCAGTTCCTGGGGTCTTTAGTAGGGCCGAACATTTGGCTATGCTTTTTTCCTGAAAGTTTTGTGAATAGCCCTGTATTTAGTCTGCTAAATTCTGGAGAAATGATTGAATGATTAAAAAAATTGTGAGTAATACTTTCATTCTCCATTTAGTCGAGATAGTGTAATGCACAAAAGAATCTATTTGTATTGCTTATCCGGCTAAAAAGTATGCGTTGCTCGGCTCTCCAAATCCAAAGCAGCAATTAGAGAAATTGAGTGTGTTGTTTCAATCCACTCAAGTTGACTTGCACTTCTCTTCCGGACATTTTCCCCCCCACTCAGAGCAGTCTCACTATTTCTACAGTTAGTCCGTTAAATTAATAAATCCTCTGGTCAGTCATTTCCCCTCTCCAATAGCCGTAAAAGAGACTATTTGTGCATATGTGTATATGACCTGTAGGCCCAATCAATGGCCATTGCTTTTCCCCACCATTGCTAGAACTGTCTACATGGCTGGCCAATCAGTTGGTCTGCCCCTCACTGACTAATCAATTGTTGGCGACAACAGCTATTTTTCCTCTCTGTCTGCTAACACTCCCAAATCGATGCTACAACCTTTTGCTCTTTTTTCAAAGGAAAATATATATGTACGACCCGAGTGCGCCTCGAACCATCACGCTTTTACTTTCCAACCTCGCAAGTTCGATGCCGCCTAGGGTCCGACAGTTTATTTACGTGTTCTTGGCATTGTGTTTTTGACCCAAATTTTCTAGATGACTCTCAGGCAAGTCATCATTTAAATTGTAGGTAAGACAGTAAGCTATAATTTTAGAAGTAACCTGCCTGAGACTTGTCTACAAAAAACAATGTAAACAACACGATTATGAATTGGGAAGGAGGTATTATCAGAAGAAATACCATTAGCACCCATTGTTGAAAGGATTTTCTTATATTTGGAAGAACTTCTTAGGCAAAATCTTCTTAGAAATCCGAATCTGAAAGCAGAATTTCGAAAAGTCGCTTGCTAATTAGATATAATTGAGGTATTGACATCTCTAAAAATTGACCAACAAACTTTCAGCCATATTTCGGTAAACAAACAACTTTTGAAAATTTTGTTTTCAAATTCGGATTCCTTAGGTATTATTGGCTTCTGGAAGGGATCAGAATAAATGAATTTCTTTAAAATATAGGACTTTAATTAACATTAATAAAGAATTCAGAGCTGCCATTCCCCATAGGCATTGAAGCTATGAGCTTTTTGGTTGGCAATCAACCACCTAACCACTTGGTCAGCCGTCCCAGTGGCAGAAACGAAAATGTATGTACCAAATAGCACATTTACAAAACCCACAGGTCACCCACATCCGCCTCAACTGCTCCAGTTTGGAAACCACTCAAAAATTTGTGGAGCAGAAACAAGGTCGAGAGAGTTTAGCCCTCCAGAATAAATGAATGGGTGGTTTTTTTGAGGATGGAGTGGAGACACTTGTTAATGAATTGGGGGAGCACTTGTCAACCTTTAATTCTTTTTCTCAACCACTCCAACACTTATTCCTTTTTTTTTTTGGAGGTGTAGGCTGTAAGTCTTTAAAAAGTGTAACCTATTTATTCGGCTAACGGGCAGTACTGTTCAAAAGGCCGCTGCTGATGCCAGTAAATATTGGTGTGTCATACATAGCTGTGGGTGAGCAATATGTGTTTGTTCTCAGTAGAGGGGTATTGGGTAGAGCGAAATGTATGTATTACCACTCTTCATTCCCCCCCTGCTTTTATGGCTTTACTTTGCTCACAAATACAATGTATAGTCTACAAAATTCTTATGATTCTGTTGCTCAGTGATAAAAAGGATTGCAGAAGAAGCTCTTTAATCTTTTTGCAGACAAATTCTTTCCCATTACTATTACTTATATTGGCTGCTCTTCTCACAAACTCTAACTCATTTGCTCATCGTTTTGAAGCCCTGTTATTCCTCTTTTCAACCAATTATCATCTGTCTGTGTCGTCTTTTTTAACCAGATATTAAATAAAATATGAATAAAAAAGTAAAAAAAAATTGGTGTGCCCCATAAAATGACACCACTCGAGGCTGGCCAGTTGGTCACACCTGTTTGAAATGCTATATTTTAAAGAAATTTTTTATTCCGAGCTTCCCAAGTAGGCAAAAAGACCTTGCGAATCCGAATCTGAAAAGAAAATTTCAAAAAGTGGCTTGCTTGCTGAGATATGATCAAAACTAGGAAAGAGTAGGATATTTTGCTGAGTTCACGCCTGGCTTTGCTCATATCTCAGCAACCAGGCCACTTTTTGAAATTTTCTTTTCAGATTCGGATTCCCAAGGTCTTTTTGCCCTACTTGGGAGGCTCGGAATAAAAAATTTCTTTAAAATATAGCATTTTTATTAACATAAAAAAAAAATGTTTAAAAGTGTGGCTATCTGGCCGTACACCTTTTCATTTTATTGTCTATGTACTTCTTTTTTTGTCAAAATACAAGATTAAATGACCTCTCGCGACATAAAAACATTTCTGTTATGAGTTTGTCTTTAACATGTAGCACCAGCTGATCCAGTGTTACAAAAGAGGCAAATTATTTCAAAATATTTGTTGTTTGCTTGAAAAAAAGCTAAACCTTTTTGGAGATGTGTCATTTGCACTCCTCCTTATTTAGATGCGCAGTAGTTCAAAGTGTGGGTAGAAGTCAGTTTGTTTACTTGGCTCTCTTTCGTTATTTTTTTAATATAATTAATTTCGGTAGCGCTTTGTTACACAAATTTCGATTTTCGTCTTTCTTGCTGTGTTTATTGGTAATCTTCTCATTTTTCAGATCTTCAGCCTTGGGTTAAGAATTCTGGCTCTCTTTTCTGTCTTTGGTGTCGTCATCTAGCTGTGCTTTTAGGCATTGGTAAAAAATTCTGGCTCTCTTCTCTGTCTTTGCTGTCGTCTTCTAGCTGTGGGTTTAGACTAAAAAGTATTCGTTGGCACCAAAAAAAAACCTATTGTAAATCCCTTTTACGTTGTTTTGCCGTATCTCATTTGGCTTTTAAAAAGGTTTCTACCGTTTCCCATTACCAATGAGTTAACTGTGGCGGCAGAGAAGTGGCTCTCGCGCACTCCTCCCTTTGCTCTTACCTAGGTTGGGAAGGGAGAGAACAAAAGCAAGTTGGCAAGACAGATGATTGGTTACTGCCACTTCTACTCCCCTAATTGCATAGGTGGTAGACAAAGGGAAAGTATTTACTGTGCTATGAGCAGTACTAATTGCCGAATCTTTTGACAGTATTTTGCATTTCCAGTGCTCCGTTACCAACTGCATTCTTTTCCTTCTCTAGTGATCAAAAGTGCATGTCTTCTAGCTTCATTGCTCAAGAGTGCAAAAAAGTTGGGAAATAAATTTGTAGGAAGCAAAAAAAAAAGCATTGCAGTAGGACGGTGATCAGTGTTCTGAGCCAAAAACCAGGAAGTGGAGCACATGTGGGAAGCAAAATTGGGAGATGATAGTAATTGGTGTCGCTACGGAATTCCTTTTAAGCAGGATGTTACCTGAGCAGCTCCAGCCAAGCGGCTTAATTGGCATCGGTAGCAGCCGGGATTAGAGGGCCGTGCATTGTAGTAGGATATGCATAGGCATCACTACCATCAGCTTACCCCAAATCCAATAAGTTATTCTGAGATGGTTCTCAAAAAATGGAGAAGAAATACCTTTAATTAGTTATATTGAGAGCAATGTAGTTGGATGCTGGTCACATCCTCATTTCCCCACCTACCCGGCTGGGTATGCTGACAACATTCGGCTAACCTTTGGCTGTAGTTTCTGCCTACTCCTTCACTTACTTCAACCCTTTATCAATATTGAAAAACTAGTAGAATTCTTTTTAAGAGCCTGCTTTGCACTAAGCTCTTCATTTGGAATTCTTTTTGCCAGATTTGTTGGTTGAGCGTGTCTAAATTTATGTCGATATTTTATTCTCAGGCTGCTTGTTAGACAAAAATACCTCAGGAATGCCTCAAAACAAAAATATTAAATCGTACAAAAATTGGGTGACTTTATCAAAGTTCAAAAAACAGCTCGGGGGTTTGGTGCAAGGGATCTACTGGGTCCAGAAAGTATACCGGTTTCAGAGGCTCTACCGGGTTAAGGGGCTCCATAGGGTCGAGAGAGTGTAACGGTTCCAGGGGGTGCGGAAAATACACCGGGTTTAGGGGGTCCAAGCGGTCCAGAGTGTCCAAAAAGTACCGTATTTACTCTATTAAGCGGGCATGCCCGCTTATTTTTCAACCCTTTGCTAGGGGGTCCACTTATTAGAGGGTGCCCACTTAATTTTCGGCCTTTTCTCGTATCATAATTCAAATTTTATTGGGAAACACAATGAGATAGATCTCAAACGACTCAGGAAGAGCTGCAAATTCATTAGCTAGGGTGCCCGCTTATTAGAGGGTGCCCGCTTAATAGAGTAAATACGGTATACCAAATCCAGTGGGTCTACCGGGTCTAGAAAATATACCGAGTCCAGGAGTTTCATGAGTGCAGGCGGTCCAGAGGATCCAGAAAGTATACCAGATCCAGGGGGTCAACCGAGTCTTTTCAGCAATTTCAGTTGCCCTAATGGTTTTTTGTGATGGTTTTCAAACCATCAAGTTGTCCATCCAAATACAGTAGTATTCACAAATCCCCTGGAGCAGCAGTAATAGTAACACATAAAACTGTTGAACCAAAATTGTATGTGTGTTTGTGTGTATACCCACGTACTTGTAGTGGTTTTGCACGCACTCAACAAATTCTTCTTCGTGTGTATTACTGAGCTGAGCACACCTTTTTGAATGGGTGGATGGGTTTAATGGAGCAGCAGGGAGGAGTGTGGTTTGACGGCAGGGGCAGCTATGTTAATTTGTGTGTCAATTGAGTTAAATGAAGGGAGAAGTACCACTACTCCTACCCACTACCGCTGCTGCTGGGGATTGTCATGGATTAGGGCGGACTACCGCCGGATGGAGGAGGGGCGGACCTCGTGCCCCAACCCAACAACCATCACCACCTCAACTTCTTCTCAACCAGCCTATTTGCATATTAATGGATGGAGGTGTGCTGGTGCTGGTTGCTGGCAGTCCAACTTTGCTTTAAACCACCAAATTACTGGTACACAACACTTTTTTCTTTGATTCTTTTTTCTGGTGGTTCAGCCTGTTGACTAAAACACTGCAAATACTTTGAATCATTACTTTAAACAACTCGGCCCTGTCCTAGAATGGCTACCATTTGAAATTTACATGTTTTGTCTTGGAAGACCAAGGTAAGCAACCTTACAAATGGTTTTTTCTGACCCTGACTACTACACTTAGGAATACAACTAAGCCTTAGGCTTAGGGTAGACCAGCCTAGGTTAGCTGAGACCCTGAGGCTTAGGGCAGGCCAGTACTATTTATTTTGTTAAGTGCGACAACTATTTTATATTTAATTATATTAAAGTGCCATGTTTCACAATTGATTATTTGTACTCTTATTTTATCTGTTTGAGCCTAAGCACTACCTCATGTTTAAGACCAGCAAAAATACGTTTAGACCTTATTTTGTTAACTTTATAATGTTACGTACTTCACTTCAGTAAATGACAAAAAAGGAATTTTTCAATTTTTCTCTATTCGCAAATAGTTTTAACTTAATTTGTAATAATTTCCTTTCAGGACCCATCTAAACATAAAAACATAAAAAAAACATTTTTTTAAATTAAAGGTACTGCTTTTAAGTTTACTCCAAACAACATCAATAGCCCCCAAGAAAAAAATACCGTATTTACTCTAATCCATGGATTCGTACGCTGAAAAGTTCGATTCACAGTTGGGTCCAACCATTTTTTTCCTCAATTTTTGACACCTATTGATATTGATCTCTCTAAGGCAAAAAATCTCAAGGATTCTGAATTTGCCGGCCGTTTTTACACAGCTCAACAATTCAACCTTTAAAAAATCCAACCTCTTTTAAAAATGGGTCCGTTAAATCGAGAGTTGGGTTTTTTTAAAGGTTAAACTGTTGAGTTGTGTAAAAAACACAAGCAAATTCAGAATCTTTACAATTTTTTGCCTCGGAGACATCAACATCAAAATGGGCAAAGGATGTTAAAAGGATAAAAATTGAGGAAAAAAATGGTCGGATCCAGCTGTGGATCGAACTTTTCAGCATACGAATGCGGTCTTTACTAGTAGTGGCCCCCACCACCCGCTAATTCAAAATCGTGTTTTTGGCATTGTGTTAAGCAAGTTACCATTCAAATTATAGCTTATAGTCTTGCCTACAATTTAAGTGGTAACTTGCTTAAGACTTGTTTGAAAAAAGTCGGTCAAAAACACAATGCCAAAAACACGATTTTGAATTGGGGGTGCGGTATGTAAAATAAATTAGTTTGGAGGACCAAGGCATATTTTGGGGGGAATCATGGAATGCATTAGGACCTTATGAACACTCAAAAAAAGTATTTTTCCATTCTCCAAAAGGTGTGTGTGTGTGCAGTGCAAAAAGGAGTAAAGCTAAACTTAAAATTCATGAGATTCATGGGTCTCACCTCTCCTCCAATGGATTCTTAATTTCTTCTTCATCAAAGCACACCCACAAAAGAGAAAAAAATACCCTTTTGCTTGGTGCTGTTACTTTATTCATTGCCAGTTTACTCTGCCTTGTACAAATAAGCAGCCTTGGAGAGCAATAATAGCAGCAATAATACCCCTCCACCTACCCACTCATCCATGTCTTCTTGGAGGAGAATAAGAAGAAGAAGTCAACCCGGCCCGACACTTTTTTTTTTGGCTTCAAGCAAGGTCAGCAGAAACTTTTTGCTCTTCCTCTTTTGCCATTATTATTATTTGTGAGGAGGAGCAGGAGGCCAAGCACCTGGCGAAGGTCAAAACAAACAGTGTAGTGCGGCTTACCCGTATATTTTTGGTGGGATGGCTGGAGAAAAGCTGGTTGCTGGCTGAGATTACTTTTCGCAGGGCACAACTGTAGAAAGGGATCAGGTGGTTGTGTGTGCGTGTGTATTTATGTGTGCATTCATCCAGTTCGGAGAAGCACTCCATAAAAGTTGGGAGAGGAAACCCCTCCAGGGCTTATCCCCATATGCTTAGTTGATTGGTTTAAGCTGGTTCTTCTACACCTTTCTTTTTGCTTACCTTTTTTTGCTCGTCCAGCTACCACTACTACTACAGTAAATATACGCTATGTTTATTGGAATGTGTATAGTCAAATCTGAGTTTTTCTAGCCTGCTGAGATATGATCAAAACTAGATAAAGGAAGATAAAAAATATGTTCACGGCTGGCTATGGTCATATCTCAACAATCAAGCCACTTTTTGAAATTCTGTTTGTAGATTCGGATTCCTGAGGTCTTTTCGCCTACTAAAGGCTCTCAAAATTGAAAAACTCTTTAATTTATTGGGTTTTTATTAACATTTTCAAAGAAAAAGCTAAAAAAAACCAGACCAAAAAAGGGTTAAATAAATGTCCGGACCCTAGGCGGCATCGAACTTGAAGAGGTGTCTCACAATTGATTTTCTCTAATTAACACCCACCCTCGATTCAAAACCGTGTTCTTGGCATTGCATTTTTGACCTATTTTTTGTAGACGGCTCTCAGTCAAATCACCACCCAAATTGTAAGTAAGAGAATAAGCTACAATCTGGGTGGTGACTTGGCTGAGAGTCGTCTGCAAAAATGGGATCATAAACACAACGCCAAGAATAAGATTTTTTCAAATCTTTTTCATTTTTTTGCAATGATTTATTATGCAACCAATTTTTAGCCAAATTTATTATTTGTGTGTGTAATCTAGATGAAAGTATCTGTCCGGCTCAACTTTTGCCCTCTTTTTTGGCCATAAAACTCATGGGAGTTTAATTCCATTTTTATCTGGCTGCTTTTGAGTTGGTAGCAGGGGCAACTCGGAAGAGGGAAATTATCGGAGGAGGCCTTATGTATATTATAGACTGCTTATCAGGCCCAACCGCCGTCATTGTAAGTGCAGAAAGTTGGGCTGGATTTGATGGGAGATGGCAGTGGATGTCAACTTGGCCTCCTCAAATTGGACGAGTGAGTTTGCTGGAGGGGCGAGATGATTTTTTGCCACATTATTTATATTTTTCTTAAGTGTCCCTGGAGCAATCTTTTGATTCCTTCAAAAAATTGTTTATTTCTTTTTGAGAACATCCACTCCTCTCGAGACAAAGTGATTTCAAAACTCGGACTTTTTTAAGAAAATGTTTTTTTGCTTCATTTTCATTTACATTTTTAGACGTGTCGTAGGCACCTTACCACTTAAATTGTAGCTTATTTTCTTAACTACAATTTCGGTGGTAAATTGCTTGAGAGTCGTCCGAAAAAAAAGGCCAAACACAATTTAAAATTAGGACGTGGGAGGTGGTTTTATTAGAGAAATTTACATAGCACAGTTGACCATGGTTTTTTTCCAAACTTTTTGATAGTTTTGAATAAAAGTACTCATTTTCTAGTTGCCAAAATATCCTCAGGAATCCGAATCTGAAGGCAGAATTTCAAAAAGTGGCTTGGTTGCTGAGATATGGCCAAAAGTTGGACTACCTTTATTTTGGAACACCAATCACCTTACTTGCAGCCATATCTCGGCAACCAAGCCACTTTTCACAATTCTGCTTTCAGATTCGGCTTTCTGAGGACATTTTGACTACCAGGAGGTCTCAAAATAAAGAAATTCTTTCAAAAATGGGTACTTTTATTCAAAACTAACAAAAAGTCTGAAAAAAAACCATGGCCGACTGTCGTTTTACCTAGAGAAAATAAAGTATAAAGCTGAATTCACAGACGATTCTGATCATATCTCAAGAATCAAGCCACTTTTTTTAACTTTTCTACAATTTCTGAGGTCATTTTACTTGGATGAGGGTCTCAAAATAAAAAAAATGGCCACTCTCGCACCTAAATAGGTAGTATTCCTTTGGCAATTCCACACCAAGTATTTTAAAGCCCAATTTGGGTTGATCTTACAAGAGGAGAATTCACAAGAGGTCATTTGGTGTGTGAGTAAAGAGAGGAGGGTTGGTTACACTCGGTTTGGTTGCACATATGTATGTATGTGCCAGCATGTACAATCCATCCTGTTAGAGTGGACAAGTCAACCGTAGGAGTACTACCCACCCACTTCCTCCATGCACAGAGGGGTAGAACATCTACGACTAATAAATCGGTACGCACTTCTTTCCACTCACTTTGACTGTCAGCTCATTGGTTGGTACTCCTACTGCTGCTGCTGCTGTCATTTACTGTTTTTGATCTGAAAACTCATCAGTACTCCTCCTTTTCCATCGCTCACCACCAATTGTTTATGCCTTTGAGTGACTATTGAACCCATAGTTGGAGGGCTGAGGCCGACCGGCCAAGTAAACCCGGTGATAAACAAAGTAGGAATAAAGTCCTGGCTTATTTAGCTGCTTCCACATTTTAACCCTCATTTTACTTGTTTATAAGCCAAGAGACACTCTTTGCTGTTTGGTTTGACTTGTGCAAACTATACAGAATTAAGAAGTAGGCCTAGGTGAGGCCAAAATGGATTGTTGCACCTTTAGGCAATAAGCACAGAGCCCCACTAAAAAAAAGAGTTTGTAAGATTCTTTCTTTTTCCATCTCATTCCCTAGTAAGGATCTAATTTGTAGGAAGGCTTTCTCAACCAAACTTTATGGGGAACAAGGGCTGTATAAGGGAGGGGAAGGGACAAGTAATGGGCTACTTTGTAAGGAGGATTCACTTAGGTAAAGAGAAGATTTTGAACCTAGTTTTGCTTACTGGGGTCTGCCGCACAGGGAAGCTCAGGTATGCATGCTATTTTTATCTATCCAAAGCTTCTTCTCCACTGATTTATGTCTCAGGTGTGAGCATCTCTATCTCCAAGCCCCCTAAAGCCGTCGTAAGGAGGCGAAGGGGGCTTGAGAGTTAGAGATGCGCGCACAGACACACCTGTGAAATGAATCCGAACAACACACGGCCAGCATTTTTTATCGGTCATATGTCAACAAGCAGGCCACTTTTTGAAATTCTGTCTACAAATTCGCAAAATTCCTCAGGAAATTTTACATAGGGGGATGGCTATGAACTAGAAACTCGCTAAAAAGACTATGGAATCACTGGGTAAGGAGTAAAAACTTTCAGAGTGCCCTCATATCAATTTGGCCGTACATCCATGTAAAATGGCAGAAGACATGTTTTCTCAGATATGCTTATCTTGCCCCACCCTGTGGTTAGCCAACTAAGCTATAAGTGGTGTTGTCTTTTGGTTTGTTTCATGCTTTTAGTGCTGCACACACTGCTATTCCTCTTATCAGCAAACTTATTTGACTGGCTTTTATTTTTGCCCACTACTCAAATGAATAGCCCCCTCTTTACCTTGTTTACTCAACCGATTCACACACCCATTTCTTCGCCTTTAATCACCATTCCATTCATCTTTTGTTGTCTTATGATAGACATCCTGTTGTATGCTGACTACGGTTCTCTCCTTCTTCGCTTGTCTCTATTTTCAGTTGTCTAAAATGGGGGCAATTTGTCTCCATCTATAAATGGAAACTAATGCGAAAAATTTGCCTTGGTCCCCACTCTTTTTTAACCTTTTGTTACACTGCTTACAACTGAGCCTTAAGCTTGGGCTAGCCAGCCTAGGCTAGCCGTTAACCACTGCACTGGCTGAAGCAGTGAGTATGCTGACTTATGGCCAAAATCGCCAACCCAATCCTAATCCCAAATCATGGGCTATGCCTTGCACCCAGAAGGTCGGTGATGTCTTCGGCTTCGAAGTCGCCAAACTGCCCGGAAATTATAATTTTACTAATGGCCAGCCAACAACTCATAGGTAACCCATAGAAAAAGTAATTACAATGACTTAGAAGAACAGAGCCAAGATAGGTATTTCCAACTGGCCATGTAGCTGGATGGATGTGCACTCCAACTGTTGCCAAAATACGGTTCTCTGCCCAGTCGGGTAGTCTCAGTTTGCACTTGTCTCAAATAAGGGCAATTTTGAAGGGGTAGTTGAGGCTTAATTAAGTGTGGACAAGTGGTCTTTTCCTTTCTTCTTTTTGTGATGTTTGCTGCTGTAATGCAAGGCCAGTCTCCTTCCTTTTGTTTACTTTTGGGACGGGTGGCGGGTAATCTTAGCCAATTGGCGGTCTGTCTACTGTAGATTTGATACAGGATTAACTTGTGTGCCACCCCCAACCCCTCCTCCTCCTCCTCATCCAAAGTATTGTTTGGAATAATTGGTGTTGGTGTTTGCAGGACAACTTGGTTTATTTATTATTGCTGCTCACAACTCTCCACTATTCCTCCTTCATCCACATTGGCACACAGAGATGAGTCTGGCTGCAACAGCACAGCCCAACACTGGCGCTCCTGAGGCCAAAAAGTTTAGATTTTCTCTGCCTACTCAAGTAAGTAAAATTTCTGTACACTTTCGCCGGTTTTGGCAAATCATCTTCAAAAAATGCCATTTTATCCCTCGCTTTGTGAACAAAAGTAAAAATTTGGAGTAGAATTTGGAGAAATTATAGGATTTAGGGTATTAAAATAAGATATATACCGTACTCCATGTATTAAGCTTAGGCTTTAGGCTTAGACTTAGGTGGTACTACTGTATTATACTAACCACCCCCCTTCTATTGGGAAGAAGGGCTATATAAGGGATGAGAAAGGACCACTTTCTAAGGTGGGCCCACTCAGGAAAAGAAAAGATCTTGTCAACTGAGCTCTACCGCATAAAGAAGCTAAGAGCTGCTTCTCGAGTGATTTTTCTCTCAGGTATGGGTATGCGCACATCTCAACTCCAAGCCCCCAAACTGCCATCACCATCCATAAGGGGGCTTGAGAGTTAGAGATGCGCACACAGACTTACCTGTAAGATGACAAGATTCTGGAGAAATGAATGCATTTCAGGCTCCAACTTCTGATATCTACCAGT
>BBSZ01013814.1:0-28138 GCA_000981365.1 Subanguina moxae
CCGACAATTGGATGCTGACATCATACTCAAAAATATAGCCCTGAATCTCAGCTACATTTTTGAGTATGGCGTCAGTACCCAATTGTCGGGTGGTTGAGCCGTAAAAAATGGTTGACCACCGATCGTCGTGACGAGAGAGAGGAGGGCATTATTAGAGGTTTTACGGTATATTAATTTTTATCTTTTCTCACTCTTATGAAAAATTCAGATTTTCAGTTAAAAAACTGCTTAAAGATGTTTTTTAGATTTTTTCTCACAAAAAAATGATCTGAAGTGTTTTAGAACATTTATCAAAAAATTTGGGTTTAATGTAGATAAGTAGCCTGTTTTAACTGAAAAAATAATGCATTGGCTAAACTCACTGCAGAAGAAATTTTGATGAAGATAGAAAATGGCATGAATAAGGGACAACCCATCTAGTACTTTTTGCATACGAAAAGGACCCGATGGAATGTATCAGAAGAGCGACAAAAAGTGAATTAAACCAGGAGTGAAACCATTTGTATAATAACATAGGTATATAACATGTTATAACATAGGTAGCAAAATTGTTAGATTACACTAGACAGACGAGGGAATTCAAGGCTAATGCATCATCAACTTTGTAGTGTTGGAAAAGAGTTAGAAATATCACAGACGAAACACTGGAGAAAGAAGCTGTCAACTAACATAGTTCTTCTGCTCATTGTCCATATCTAAGACACAGCTAGAAGAAGGGGTGTCGGTGGTGCTGAGGCGTCTGTATCTGACATTTCCCCCACCTGCCCTCCATCCAACACTAGAACGTCTTTCACTTCGCCCTTCTAACAGAAGACCTACATAGCAAATTCTATTTAAATGGCTTTTGGCGACAAGACTAACCCAGTATTTTACTTTTGTTATGCACCAAAATATAGACGACAAAGAGAAGTCCTCCGAAAACTATTATGTAAAAGAAATCATGTCCAGTGGATTTAGCAGGATCGGAAGCCGAAGCTTGCAGCACTAGACTTTGTTTATTTTGTTTATGCTGCTCCTAAAACACAAATTTAAAGAGAAAACATATTTTAACATTTGTAACACAAAAAAGTCTTTTTATACAGTCGACTCTCGATATAAGAGCACTTCGCTATAAGAGCACTCTCGGTATAAGAGCACTAAAAAAAGATTTGGTTGGCCGATAAAGACTGTAAAACAGACAAAGTTTACCTTCGCTATAAGAGCACTCTCGCTATAAGAGCACAAACTGTCGGTCCCAATGGGTGCTCTTATATCGAGAGTCGACTGTATAATCTAAAACGTATCTTTGGCTGTACAGTAAAACCTAAATATAAGGAACCCCCGGGGACCAGCCAAAACGTTCATTATCGAAGGTTTCGTTTTATCAAGGGTTTCGTTATATCGTGGTTTTACTGTATTTGAAATAAAATCTTTTTGAGAATACTAACACAGAAGATAGTTTTGAGGTTACATGTTAACTTTAATTATTAAATAAACCCTTATTTTAAACCTGTTGGTTGCATTTTTGCTTTATTTTGTTGTTTAAGTTCCTTTCAAAAACACCTAAGTCATGCTTTTTTAACCTTTTAGGACATAAAAAGTGCAGAAAATACCCAAAACGGAGTCAGCCGAGATTCCACTTATCCTTACATGTTCGTACACCGGCTAACCGATTAACTTTGTATGTTAACTTTTCACATTTAAGTCTAAAAACTAGCAATTCGGTAAAGCCAAATTTTTGCTAAACTTCAATAATAACTTTAAACCATGCTTACGCTTTGCATTGCTTCCTTCGCCTTTGATTTTTTCTCTGATAAAGTTTTGTATTCGTCCTCACTTGCTGTATCTACAAAGCATCTACTTAAATGGCAAAATAATTGCAAATTATTAAATGGTTTCTTGCCACTTTTTGTCTTCAATTTTTTGTAATTCTGTAATTCAGCTGATGCTGATTTGGTTTTTAACTGTTGCTCTTTCTCATCTTGCTTAAAATCTATATATAAAAAATACTAATCCTATTATTGTGCACTTACCTCAGGAAATCCTTCAGAATTATCCTCTTTCTCTTCTTTTTTTTCGTCTTCTTGTTTTGTTCTGATCTTACTCACAACAGCCTTCTGTGGAAACTTCTTCGGAATAGCTGTTATTGCTACCGCAATTTGATTAGTTGCACCATTTTCTTGATTTATTGTCGTTTCTGGCTTCAGCTCAGCTAATTGTGGCTTTTGAGAGATGTTCTGTTCTAAATAAATTAATAAAAGTATTGCGCTTCATATAAAAAATCTGCTAAGCGCCTTTACTAGCCATTGAAGGATTAAATAGTTTAGCCATTCGTGTGCTTACAGTAAACTTTGTTAGAACCTGAAAGTTTATTTTCTTAGTCACATTTATAGTCCAAACTTACATTTCTAATTATTATGATTTGCAATATTCTAATATTTAAATAAACTCAAAATTATATTAAATCAAACTTAATCAAAGTATTTGCTTTTTTATTTTGCTTTTGTGTGTATTTGCTTTTCTACAAAGCCAATAACTTTACTCACCTTTAGAGCAACTTTGTCGGCAGATTTACTTGGCTTATTAAGCTCGCCAGATTTCACGTCTGTCAAGTTAGCTTAAATATTTATGTTTTAGAATAAAGTTGTTTTCTAAGCTAACTTTACTTTTAAAGCTCTTGGCGATTTGAGTACTAGGTGTACTACTGATATTATTAGAGAAAAACAAAAAAATTATAGAAATTATTGAAAGTTTTAGCTGCATTTCCCTTGTTTCCATTGCACTTGGTGGATAACTGGTTGACACGAATTTTTAAAATTAATTTCCACGTAAAATGCTCCCCTTACCACAACGCCAACAGCTATTTTGTGCTCGTCTTTTTAAAGGATAATAAATATTTTTTTTTAAGCACAGTGAAATTAATTTTTAATTACTGCGATAGTCACTGCGACGATCCGTCAGCCTTGCTAGCCCGTCGCCCCAAGCCTCATTTGGTTGGCCGGCAAATAAATCTCACAAGTTTTGCCCTCAATAACCCATCACCTTGATAACCAGCCATCCTCGAAAATCCTTCACTCTCGGTGCATCACCGACGAAGAAAAAAATTTCAATTTTCAGAATATTTCAACTTAACAAAGCTTACCCGCGATTACCCGTCACCCTCGATAATATGTCACCTTTCGTCAAACTCCAGGGGTGACGGGTTATCAAAGTTCGACTATATTGCAAAATTATAACTTTTTACAATAAAAAAACTTACATCAAAAGACGCTTATGCTGATGTGCTGCACCAATATTTTGCTTTGTTTCATAAAAATCTAATAATCGCAGAGGTTTTTTGCATTTTTTTGCATTTTAGCATTTTTTTTTCCGTGCTCCATTGCAAAAACAGCCATCAGTTTATGTTCCGCAGCTAGCAGGCCAATATAGAGAACCCAAATTTGCAAAAGGTTTATTCACCATCCCCCCTATTTACTGTATGCTGCACAACGAGAAAACTCGTTTAACAAAAGCATTAAGGATTAAGATTAAAAATATTTTACTTAACAACTCGTGCAAAATACAGTTTGCATAAAACTAAAAGCAACAAACCGTAATTTAAGTTGTTATTATCTCATTTTGCTTTTGTTGCTCTTCGATCCCCTTAATTTTGCTATGCTCAGGCTTTAATGAAGACTTTTTAGCTGTCACCATCGTCAGAGAAAACTAAAAATATCTGTTTCAAATGTTTTTTTTTAATGAGTATATACGTGATCCTACTCATTCAAGTTTGTGACTCTTACTTTTAAAATATTCATATATTTTATATTTATAGTTAAAATATATGCAAAATCCTTATATTTTGAACAAGTTTACAAAATATGAGAGATCAAAAAATTTTTCTTTATTTTTCCTCATCTTGCGGGTAATAGACACCAATTTGCTTGCGGACTTCGTCAAAAATTTCAGCCAAAACAATGGATTCTTTTAGAGACATCACATCACTTTCCCGTTTTCCTGAATTTTTAGACTTTATATTGTTTTGTTAATAGACTTCTCACCCTGCTGCAAGCACTCGTAAACATGATCTGCTTCATAGCAAAGACCACAAGAGAAAGGGTAATTGTAATCCTCAAGATTATCAGCTCCAGAAACAGGAAATTCGAGGGTCGTCGGTGGACTGCCTTTTATTTCCTTGAAAATTTTAGAAGGGCACCAGAAGTATTCAGGAATCTAAGTACAATACTGTACGCAAAATTCTGTCGTTTTAAAAATTTTCAAAAAAAGGACTCTTTGTTGCTTGATTGTGGAAATCGCTCTTCGAAAACCACAGTATTTTTATTATTATTTTTAATTTGAAGATATTCTCATCGATAAGCATAATATGGTCAAGACTGTCAACTTCTCTTCGATGAACCTTTTACGAGCCTTTTTCGCATTTGTATATCATTCAAGAGCAGTTCAACTTGGACACAAGTATTGCGATAAAAAAAATAGAAAAAGATAACATTCTCGCGTGAGACTAGAATATGCGACACTCTCTCAAAGTCAATAAATTATTGACTTTGCGACTAAATGGTTCAGTTTACTTAATATTTAAGAAAAAAAGTCCAAGGACATTTGCACAACACCGTATGTACATCAGACACTTTCATAATTATAAATAGCTTACCCTGAGGTGTCCTTTGGGCCCACTTACAGATGCGGAACAAGGAGTGGGGCATAGTCCAGTGTAGAACACATTAGCCACTTTATTGTTCGAATACTCCAAAGTAATACTGGCCCACGTGTCAGTTTCTAGTAAAAATTAATTGCAGGGTGGCACAAATATTTTGAGGGTTTTGAAATTTAAAAAGATTCGGCTTCTTTTTGCAACTAATTTAAAATATATTTTTTGTTTAAAGTACCGATATTCACTTTTTTAGTTTCCATTAAATTGCCCCTTTATTGAATACCTTATTAGCTTTTGGGTTTTTTATTGTGAAATTAAAAGTTTAACATCTAGTGTATATTTTAAATTGAATTTTTTGTGTCTGTCTTCTGACTCCTAAACTTGTACTTATTTATAAACATGTTCTCTTACTTCTAAACTTATTCCTAACTCTATTATTACCACTGATGGATATGAGCCTTTTTCCATAATATAGAAACTAGAAATGAAGATAATAAAGAGCTAAAAACACAGAAACCGCTTTTAGGGAATCTTTCGAAAAATGTCTTTTTTAGTTACCGCAAAAAAATAAGAAAATTATCAATTGAAAACCCGCAATGTGTTTGCGACACTCTTTTTTTTTTCTTTCGCGTTTACATTTTCAATTACTTTTGTCTCCTAGTCCACCAGTGGCACTTATTTTAATCGGTTTTTCTCCTCCAAAAACGAAAGAAGAAACCATGATGGGATAACAGCCAGTGGCTAGTAAGAAACCTAGAAAAAGAAACAAAATATTTTTATTTTTATCATAAAACTTGCCTCCACCCCAGGCTAGCTCCGTTTTGTTGACTCTCTAAAGCATTACACATTGCAATCAAAAACCTAAAAACGCTTACAATAACTTTAAAGCCAAAATCACACAGAACTGTCTCTGCTCCACCTATATGCTGGAATTTTTTCGCCATTTCTTGCCATACGGGGAAAAATCTAGTCCAATAAGCCTGGAAAAACGTTTTTAGCAAAAGGAATGCATAAAAAGTTTAGATCCTCCTGCAGCACCACGTCTGTGAAATTTTAATATATATTTCCAAAAAATTCTTACTTCCATCAGAAATTTGTTTTTTTCATTTGCTTTTTGCACCATTTCCTTAACCTCTTTTGAATTGACACCCATAGGCTTTTCGCAAAGCACATGCTTGCCTGCTTCTAGAGCTTCCAGAACTGCTTCCTTGTGTTGGTGGTTCAACAATCCAATATAGACCACATCTAGAGATTAATAACATAGAAAGGCAAGGGTTGTAAAACCATCAAACCAATTTGTGGATCACTGAACAGTTTGGCATAGCTTCCATAACAATTTATTTGTTTGGAATGTTCTGGACTAAATGTGCTAGAAGCAAATTGCTCAGCTCTTTCTTTGGAGTCACAAGTGGCGACTGCATATACCTGAAGATGGTTATTGTTTGGAAAAAGAGTTTCCTTATTCTTTTTAAACAAATAATTGCCTGATTGGGATGCTGACAATTGTTGAGTGCTCGCACAAAGTCGTTGCTAATTCGCCCACACCCAATAATTCCCCAGCGCAGCACTTTAGAATCAGTCATGGTTCAGATAAATTATTTGGTTGTAGAATACTTCGTGCTTCCGACTGAAGTAATTTATATTTATAATTTATATTTTTTATGTTTTTCTTGTACAGTCAAACCTCGATATAACGAACCCCTGGGGACCAGCTAAAATGTTCGTTATATCGAGGGTTTCGTTATATCAAGGTTTGACTGCAATATATTTTGAATTATTGAAAAAAAGCTAATTCTTACTAAGCGATCTCGTCTAAACAATTACTACAAATATTACTCATAATTTAATTTTATTTATCATAAAGTTTAAAAGTGGTATTGTTAATGACCCTAAAATACGTCAATTTGTTTAAAAATCAACGTTAGTTCCTAAAAATACCTTAAATCTAGCTTATTCACTTAAAATTTTTTAAACTAATAAAATTAATAAAGCAAATTGGATTTGATTCGAATGCTAAAAAGCAACGTTTTCATAATTTAAACATTGGCCAGAAATACTTGAAAGGTTTTCGAAAAGTTATAAAAAAATATTACGACTTTTGACTTTGTTCACAAGTTATATCAAGATTGATTTTTCGGGTTGGAAAGTAAAGATAACGAAATTGCCCATACTTTACAAATAATAAGATAGTTCTAGTTCATAATTTCCCTATCATAAAAAGGATTGCATGACAGTAGAAAGGTGGGGAGCAAAACCATTACCTTATTGCACTATTTACTGATCATACTTCTTAAATTTTATTGCCAGCATTCCTTCGAAGTCACAATTATGCTTGATAAGTAACATTTTACTGCAGCCAATTTTTTTGGGCTGAAAACAATTAATTTTCTTTAAAGAAAACTCTTTAGTTTAGATTTTTGAATAGTTTACACTAAAATAACATTTGAACAGTCTGGATCTTTGCTCTTTATTAAAAAAACTACAAGATTATTTAAAACAGAATTTGTCGTAGTTGACAATAATTTTAGGGTTCTTTTTACATAATTTTCTAAAAACTTTGGTTCTCCTTAGTCTTGTTATTTTAATAATTTCAAACTTTAATTCAGATAAGTTGCTTCCAATGTCAGATCCAAAGCCATTACGTTGGGGTATAATTGGATGTGGCAGGATTAGCCAGGACTTCGTGCTCGCTCTTGATTATGGCAAGCATAATCATCAAGTAAATTTGTACAGTCAAACCTTCATTTAAGGGTCTCCTGGGCTCAGTTTGGTTGCTTCCCCCCACACAAAGCATCAGTAACTAGATCGCCGGTATAACGGCTCCCTAGGGCTGCTCTCAGGGGTTTGATTTAAATCGAGGTGTGACTGTATTATAAAACTGGCTTCTAAACACACTGTGAAATTAGGTCAGTGCTGTTGCCACATCTAGTTCCATTCAACGAGCTAAAGAGTTTATACAAAACCTTCATTTAAATGAAAATTTTACAAAGGCTTATGGCAGCTACGACGAACTTCTGGAGGATCAAAATGTAGGTAAGTGTAAATACCGAAAAAGGTTATTAGATTGTTCCAAATGTTCGACGCAGTTTTTAATAGACAACCTGATTTATTTTTTTTTTTTTTTGAAATAAAATTTATACACTGCAGCGCATAATTATAAGCCCCTTCAGATTTTAGCAAGTTATGAGTAAGAAACTTTAAGGAGCCAATAGCCTATCGTTTACAACATTGGTATGCAAAAGGCATTAAAACTCCAATTGAGGAAGAAAAAATCAAATTTAAACTCACATAAAATGTTTTGTCCTAAAAATTGAAAATGAGGTGGGTCATAATTGTAACCCCTTTGGGTTTTTATATTGAAATTTTTTTTTATTAAATCAAAAGCGTTCATTCGAGCAACAATAAGAACTTAATAATGGGTTATAACACCAGAACGTGAAAAAGAAAATAACCTGAAAAAGACGACTATTCATGCTGTCGATCAAGTTCTGTATGTGTGGAAAGCAATTGAACCAAATGTGCTACGCAACTTTATCGATAGCATGAATAATCGCCTTTTTCAGCTTATTAACCGTTCTGGTGTTATAATCCATTATTAAGTTCTTATTGTTGCTCAAATGAGTGCTTTTGATTTAATAAAATTAGAAAACCCTAAAGGGGGTTATAATTATGCCTCGCAGTTTAGCTAAAACGTCTAAATTTTGTCAATGAACTTTTTCTTTTCCCGTTAATTCTTCAGATATAGTCTATATTGGTAATCTCAACGATGCGCACTATCCGTGCACATTACAGGCACTAGAAAAAGGCAAGCATGTGTTGTGTGAAAAACCATTAGCTATAAATGCCAAACAAGTACAAGTAATGGTGGACAAGGCCAGGAAAAAAGGACTGTTCTTGATGGAGGTGTCTGTTTATTTCTAACTTAAATTGATTACATAATTTTTTTTATTAGGCTTTATGGGCTAAATTCTTTCCTGTCTGGAAATACATTCGAAACTTGGTAGAATCTAAGGAGTATGGTGAAGTAAAAGCTACTTACGCC
Organism: Subanguina moxae; assembly: GCA_000981365.1. Classification (NCBI taxonomy): domain Eukaryota; kingdom Metazoa; phylum Nematoda; class Chromadorea; order Rhabditida; family Anguinidae; genus Subanguina; species Subanguina moxae. Next base: position 8,673 of record BBSZ01013814.1, read on the forward strand.
AATTTCGGTATTCAATTGGTAATATTCTGGTTTATGTAAGATTGAATATATCTTCAAGGACTAGACACAGTGGTTAAGGGTGTGATATTAAATTTTGATGAAAAATCAACCGATTTAAACCTCTTAGTCACATTTGGAACAGACTTGGTTATTTGAAGATCTCTTCATTCAAAATTTGGATTGTCTTTTGAATTATCAATTTTGGATCAGAATTTTTTGAAACTTTCTGGTTTTTAGGGGAACCGCTTTTGGTAAAACCTTAGAGTCCATACTCTAGCTATCCTATTTATTCTCACAATAAAAAGATGATTGTTTGTTTTTGAGATTCTTTCGTAAAAACTTTTACAATCTTATATGTACAACCTTTTTAGCTTAAAGACATATCGATAAAAATGCATACCGGATTTACTATTATTGTTTATTTTTCGGTTAATAATTTAGCCTCCGACACGTTTTCACACACCAACCGGAGAGACTCCTGTAATGGATATTGGTGTTTACGTTGTTATGTTTTGTCTAAATGCTTTTGGATGCAAGAAGCCTGAGAAGATCTCTGTTGTCGGCTGCAAAAATTCTGACGGTTAGAACTTGATTTCCAAAAATATTTTATTTATTAAAACAAAAAAGTTTAGGGTCAGACACTTGGGGCAATATTACATTGGAATTTGGCAATCAAACCCATGGAGTTTGCTATTTTAATGGACAAGTCAACTGTCCCAATTCCGCTTATATTTGCTTTGAGAAAGGACAAATACAGGTAATTTAAGAATAACACCTATGTTTTAATCTCAAATTTTCAAGCTTCCTGAAAATTTTTGGTGTCCCACCAAGCTGCTCAACCTAAGTACTACTAATCCTGAAGTGCTCGAGTTTCCGCTCAACCAAAAGAAAATTAATGGAAATGCTAAAGCCAAATTTGTGCACACCAACAGTGAAGGCCTAGCATATGAGGCTGACCACGTTTATGAGTGCTTGCAAAACGGTGAACTATTATGTGTTTTCATAATTTTTATGAACGCAAATTAATCATTTTCTGATGGTATTTTGAAGCAACTTATTTTCAGGAATCACATTTTTTAAATTTTTATATTTTTTGCTTTCAAAATGTTAAAAAATAAAAATAAAAAACTCCAAAATCGAAAAAAAAAAACAAGAAGTTGTCCTCCAACATCAGCAACAAAAAGCCAATTAAAAGCAATAAGATTACTTATTTTGTTACATTCAGTGCTTTTAATTTTTATTTTTAGGAAAATCGGAGAGCGATGTCATGGGTCCTGCAATGTCGTTATTGTTAGCTGAAATAATTGAGGAGGTACGACACAAATTGGGTGTTGTTTTTCCTCACGACACTGCTTAAATCGCTGATAAGACTTTTTTTGTTAATGTTGTGACTTTATAATGTTTAAAAAAGTTTTGTATCGTTGTAATTTCGAAGAAGTTATTTCAACCAGTTCAGTGATAATTTTTCTATCTGGGCTACATCTAAAAAGTTTACAATTATGGTGTGAAAACATATGCTAAGTTAATTATTGTATGCTGAATAGGTTTAATAAAATATTTTCAAAAGATTCTGATCTAAATATAAGATGTTTAAAAACCACAAATTGTTGATTTTAAACCATTTTAAATTTGTTTCGTCGCTTTTATTTCATAAGAGTGTCAACAGAGCTCAAGCCAAAATTTATATAACAGTACAAATCAAGTTACTTTTATGGTTCTTCCATATCCATTTTTAAATTATGACGAAACACAAATAAATTTTCCGTTCCTTTGTTTTCTAATTTGCATGCTTCATTAAAATGTCGTAAAAAGAAAGAGGAAGGTAGATAGATGGTTAGCAGCTAACTAGCAACTGGTTTATGTCATCAGCAGGAGAATAAAGTTGCCAGGGCAATGTGCTGTTTCGTGTTTAACATCTTGTATTCTTGTCACTTTACTGGCCTCCACTTGCCGCTAATACGGGGTTTGTGTTCCACTAACAAAAATAAAATGCCAAAGGCCCTATTTCCACACATAAAATACACCTGAGTTTCATTTAAGCACAGCTTTACTCATTCCTTTGCATTTGCGGACAAGTGCCACACACGGCTCTTCTATTTGTTAGTTGAATAAAGCGCCAATAACCGCCTTCTATAGTCCACTATTTCTATTACTTTTGTGTGAGTGGACAACTGGAAGAAAAAATATTTGTGGGCCATAAACATTTTTTCTTAACGTCTTGTTACTATTTTTTAGAATATTGGCTGCAAAAAAGATGGCCGAAAGTGTGCGTGTGATTTGCAGATGCAGGCCACTAAACCAAAGAGAGATAAAGCTCAATTCTAAGGTGGGCTTACGAAATTAAAGCTCAAGCACATTTCTTACTTAACATATGTTTATTTAACTTAGGAATCGAGGAATTTTAAGTACCGTATTTCCTCTAATAGCTCCCCCCCCCCCTAATTCAAAATCGTGTTTTTGGCATTGTGTTTTTGACCCACTTTTTCTAGGTATCTCTCAGGCAGCTTACCACCCAAATTGTAGCTAAGACAATAAGCTACAAGTTAAGTAGTAAGTTACCTGAGAGACACCTGGAAAAAGTGGGTCAAAAACACAATGCCAAAAACACGATTTTGAATTAGGGGGGGGGGAGCTATTAGAGGAAATACGGTAATTGTGCATTCTGCCGTCTTTGAGCGGATGGATTTTTTAAAAATATAAGCATTGGTAATTAACCCGCAGTTAATAAATTGTTTAACTTATGGCTATATTTAATTACTTAAGTGTATACAAATTATATTGCGATTTTAAGTTTCTGTCAAAGGTAGATCCTTTCATAGCCTTGCATCCATTAAACCGAATTTATGAAAACACTCTCCTTAGCAAGGTCTTGGGTATTCTTACTGCATCAGTAGAATTTCGTAGAACAAAGGCCAATTTTTTGCAGACGCTAAACTTTCCATCTTCCATATCCATACGTGTTGAAAAGCTGATAACCGCTCTCAAGGCTGGTGAAGCTACGCTTAAAGTTGCTGCAGGCTAGTCAGGCAGCATTAGACGTCATGCGTAAGCGTGCCTCCTGTAAAAGCTTTATATAAGTCCATTTCAGATTTTGCTTTTATTCGTGCTATTTGAGGGTTGCGGGTAAAACGAGCAACGCAAAAAGACCAACGGCAAAAAGAGCAGCACAACTAATTGCCGTTTTGAAATATATTATAGCTAAATTTGAGGTTGAATGCCAGTCTAAGAGCGCTTATCCTGCGTACAGTGTGCAGGGCCTGCAACTCCCAAGTCCCATTTGGGTCATAGTAGTGCTACGCATATGTTATGCGCACCCTCTAACTCAGTTGATAAGATCATTCAATTGTATAAATAAGGTTGTCGAGCGCTCGATATTTTCAAGACTTGCGCTGGGCTCGTAGCTCGAAATTTTAAACAAATAAGCACATTTCTTAGAAATAAGCACATACGAGTAGAGACTGGATTCGTCTGCCAAAAAGTTTGATCCATACCTGGGTCCAACGATTTTTTTACTTCAATTTTTGTCATCTTTTGCCCATTTTGATGTTAATGTCTCTAAGGCAAAAATCCTAAGGATTCTGTATTTGTTAGTCATTTTTAGACAACTCAACAATTTCACCTTTAAAAAATTCAACTCCTGATTTAACCTATGATTTTAACTCTCGATTTAATCTGTTAAATCGAGAGTTGAATTTTTCGAAGGTGAAATTGTTGATTTGTCTTAAAACGGAAAATTTAGAATCCTTACGATTTTTTGCCTTAAAGAGAATTGCCTTAAAAAATTTTAAAGGTATGTGTGGAAATGGACCCATCCATTGGACAGTGTCTACTTCAAAACAACGAAGAAGACCCCCCAAAAACTTTTGCTTTTGATGGAGTGTATTATATGGACTCTACTGCTGAACAAATATACAATGACATCGTTTATCCATTAGTTGAGGTGTAGTCAACCCTCAATAGCCACAAATAAACTACTAAATTAAGAATGTGATCGAAGGCTACAATGGCACAGTGTTTGCTTATGGACAGACTGGTTCAGGCAAGACCTACTCCATGCAGGGCGATGACACTCAAAGTGCTCAACGAGGCATAATTCCACGCACTTTTGAGCATATCTTCGAAGCCATAGCTACTACTGAACACACCAAGTTTTTAGTTCATGTCTCATATTTGGAGGTGTACACTTAAAACTTTATTTTTGTAAAGTTAAAGGATTATTTTTTTAGATTTACAATGAAGACGTTCGAGACTTGCTAGGCAAAGAAAAACTAAAGTTGGAAATTAAAGAGCACTCTGAAAGAGGAGTCTATGTGGCAGGTCTGTTTTGCATTAGGTTGTCCAAAAACGTTTTGCCTATTTTTATAATTCTATTACTATTTAAGTTCAGGCAAAAAGTGCTCGGTGTCTAAAAATTTCTCAAACTTTTTAAAGCACTTCTTGATGCAGAGTTAAAAATTTGCTGAACTACCAAAAGACTAGTTAATCTCATTAAAAAGAACAAAAGTTCAAGTTTCAGATATTCCTAAATGTTTTACCTAAGTGTATGAAAAAGAATACCATAATTATTTTTGTAAATACTGTTTGACAATAAGCTTTGTACACCAAAATTCTAAAAATATCAAAGAAATGAAGTTTTTATCTAACACAAAAATGTCAGAGAACACTTTCCAGACAACCTAATACAATATTGCATAATATTTTGTATATTTATAGGGCTGTCCATGCATGTATGTCACAATGTAAAAGACTGCGAAGAGCTCATGCAATATGGCTTTAATAATCGCCATGTGGGAGCCACTTTGATGAACAAGGATAGCAGTAGAAGTCACTCCATCTTCACTGTTTATGTGGAAGCACTAGCTGAAAACGGCTCTATCCGAATGGGAAAACTTAATCTAGTAGACTTAGCTGGCAGCGAGCGACAAGCCAAGACTGGTGCCACTGGAGAAAGGTTTATACTTATATGGCTGTATACCAGGGGTGTAATGGAATTCCACTTCCACTTCCATTTCCATTTATTCCGCACTTTTTTTCACTTCTACTTCCAACTTCCATTTTCAAAATTTTACTTCCACTTTCAACTTCCATTTTCAAAATTTCACTTCCACTTCCAACTTCCATTTTCAAAATTTCACTTCCACTTCCAACTTCCATTTTCAAACTTTTACTTCCGTTACACCCCTGCTGTATGCTGTATAATAATTACTAATTCGTAATTTTAGATTTTGAGATCTGCTAGTCTCGAATTGTGTTGGCTTCGCAAAAAAATAGTTAAAAAAAACGCTCAAATTATCAAAGTGACCTTTTGTCGACAAGTGTTTCGAAAACGGTAATTTTCGCAAAAGTGATATTTTGACCATTTTTATCAGGCGAAATGATAATTTTGTGTTCATAGGGCTTCTACACATAACCTCTTCCTCTTTTTTGTTGATTGTGACGCCAGCGTATTTCTCTACCTATTCTTGCTCTTTGTCTGTTATAAGATTTTGATCTCTATTCTAAATCTTTTGCAAATCGATCATCATGGATACAAAAAGCGATGAGGAACTCGATGTTTTTGTGATTCGAGCGAAAAATAATAATGCTTGGCATTATTATTAGCGAATTCGAAAAGCTATTTTGCAAAATTTCCGTTTTTCAATTGATTTTTTGCAAAACCTTCCATTTTCGAAATGCTTTTGTACGAATCAAAACTTTGCGGGAAATACAAAATTCAAAAACCAAAAATAGGAGCTATTATGCAGCCTCATTATATCAGTGAAATTTTTGAAAAGCAGCTTAGTTTTATAAGGTAATTTTTTACTCAAAAAACTGTCAGTCATGGTTTTAAAATAAGCAAAATTTGAAAATACTAAAATCATGAGCAATCTGTGATTTCAAAACAGCCAAAACTTTATCCTTCTTGTCTATTTTTTTATGTATAAGCTGCAGGGACTTTAGGTTTAAAGAAGCCACCAAGATCAACCTTTCACTTTCTGCCCTGGGCAATGTGATTTCGGCTCTGGTTGATGGAAAGTCCAAACATATTCCTTATAGAGACTCCAAATTGACTAGATTATTACAGGTGGGTTTTGTAAAAACTAAAATTAATTGGTATGTTTTTTGTAGGATTCCCTGGGAGGCAACACCAAGACTGTTATGGTTGCCTGTATTTCTCCTTCAGATAATAACTTTGATGAGACTCTTTCAACTCTTCGCTATGCAAATAGAGCCAAGAATATTAAAAATAAACCCAAAATTAATGAAGACCCCAAAGACGCTTTGCTTAGAGAGTATCAAGAAGAGATTCAAAGACTCAAAATGTTGATGCAACAGCCAGGTAAGTTGTGCAACTGCATCATGAAAACTGCAGATGTTAACCACAACTGTTTTTCAGGAGCTGTGGTTACTCATCCAACTGCCCACCATGTACCCAGTAATTTGGAGGTTGAAGCCGAGAAACAAAAGCTAAGAGCTGAATTTGAGCAGGCCATGAGCGAGCTCAGAAGCAGCTACGAGCACGAACAAAAAAGCAAAGAGAAGCTACAGTCAGATTTGGCCAAGTTAAATTTTCTTTCATTAAACATACTCCAAGTTATAATTAACTCATTAAGACTAAAACAAGCGTATGAAGAAGCCAATGAAGAAATAGATGAAGCTAGGAAAGCAGCTCCAGAGGGAGTACTAGATGAAAAAGAGGCTCAAAAACGGATTGAAATTTTGCAACAACAGTTGGTTGGTGGAGAACAAGCAAACAACGAGGCCCTGAAGCAAAAGAGACGCAAGAAAATGAAGGCAGCAGAACGCAAAATGCAACTGCTTGCGGGTTGGCATAGACGAGAGAGATGATAAATAGCATACTTTTAGATGCCTTAAATGTGCACAAAGACGATCCATTACTGCATGTTTACACGTCTACACAAGACAAATTGGACGCAACAGTTCTTCAGTACAATAGAGAAGTGCAGAAGGTTGGCTACTTAAACTAATTTAGTTATTTAAAGATGCCCTAACCGGTGTAACAAAAGTCTTTGGACAAACTTTAGGCTCTTTTTTAAAAAAGAAAATTTATTTCATGAAAATATTTCAAAGATGCAGAGAAGGTCTATCTTTCGTCTTTCAAGCGGTATATAAACATTTCTTGTTATTGGATAAAATGTTCCCTGCCGATAGCAATACATTTCTTTAGTCGTTTTGGAAAGTTGTCGATGGTATTCTGAACCATTTCTTGCGGAATTTTGTTCTATTCCTTAGCCAGCGATGCTTTCAAGACAGCAATCAAGTTGTATGGCTTAGAGCAGGCCTTTGACTGAAGGTATGGCCACTCAAAGTAGTTCATGACGTTAAGGTCAGGTGAGTTTGGCGGCCAGTCCCCAGTTGGGTCATTTCAATTAGGGTCAGCAACGATGATGTTGGAGAAATTCTTCTCAAGTCAATCTTGGGTTTCATAAATTTGATGTGAAGGCGCGCCGTCTTGCTAAAAGGTCCACTCCTTTCCCTCAGCACACGGTAGAACGCCTGTTTTAAGCATCTGGCGATACTCTGGGTCATTCACCTTCACACCATTAGGTACGAAGATGAGTGGAGTATCATTGATTTCCCAGGAAACCTATGTGCTCCTTTATGGTAAAAGATGACCAAGACAAACCAAAATTTTAATTAATTAACTAGCGCTAACTTTATATCACAGGATTTAAAAAAAAGTGAAAAAATCACAATAAAATTAATAGCGCATTTGGAAATACAATATTTTAGCAACTCAAATCAAAGCAATTTACAATAAATTATATAAAATTATATAACATCCAAAGTTGGGTTGATACCCTACTTTTTTTAATATGATCCCTTTTGTGGTAATTAGTTTTTCGATGGAAAATAACAATTTTTATTTAGAACAAAATGCTTGAAAGTGAAATACATGATCTTCAAGGCGAATTTGAACTTGACCGGCTCGATTACCTAGAAACCATCAGAAAACAGGACCAACAGCTTAAATTGCTACAACAACTCCTCGAAAAAATTCAGCCCTCTATTCGCAAAGACTCCAACTACGCCAATCTAGACAAGGTTAAAAAAGAGGCCATGTGGAATGAAGATCAGGTTTATCATACATTTTGCACCAATTAGTGCTAAATAACTGGCTATTGCTTTTAGTCCAAATGGGTGCTGCCAGAAATGACTGCTGCAAGCCCTAAAGTCAATGCACTTCCCAGTGCTAACCACAGTAAATCTTTTAGATAATGTTTGTTTATTTTTTTCACAACTTATTTAAAATTAGTTTTGCCAAGTCATGGTGGAAATCTTGACTACTTGAGTGGGGCGGAAAATGAAGACTTGGATTCTAGGCTTAAAAGGGTAATTGTTACATAAATTAGCATTTTTATACACCAGGTTGTTTGGGAAGAAGGATATTTACGGTAGCTTTTAATGGTTCTTAAAAGAAAAAGTATGCACTTTTGCAACAATTCTAGGGCAGTTTGCTGAGTAAAATGTCCTCGCGGGGTTACAACTAAATTTCGTCTTCTGTGCCTTTTTTCTTCATCAAAAATATCTTATTTAAAATTTCGTGTCAAATATCAGCAAAAGCGTATACAGACGCTTTGGGGAAAATGAAACATAAATTGATTAACCAAAACTGAAAGAGGTTTAACTTTTCCATTTTTATTTTAAATTTAAAAACACTATCGCAAATATCTTATGTTCCACTTTTTGAGTTTAAAAAAGATTACCTTAAACCGTCCGCTTGTTGGCAAATTTTTGCAAAAAGTTGACGCTGATTGGTTATACACCTTCCCCTCGCCCCCGTCCCCAAAGCAAGTTTTCTAAAAGTGTTTAAAGACCATTTTTAAGTAATATCTTAGTAGCGTCAAAGCAACAATTTTTGTTGCACACGTTAAATGGCTGAAATGCCTAATAAAAGTTTGAAAAAAATATATCTAATATTTTTCCTCGCTTTTGCATCCATTTATAATAATTAATGTGTTTTTTTTTTTTGAAACCACCTCGGAAAATTACAAACTTTTCACCGTAATTAAAAAAAGAACAGTAGAGGGGACAATCTAATTTTACAAAATTTTTATACCAATGCGTGACACTTCTCAAGCAACCTGATACCTTATATGGTTTATTAAGTGGAGAAACTTCTTGTTTAAAAGAAAATTTGTGAGTCTTTTTTCAAATATTTTTGCCTCGTTTTAGAGCACGTGTCCTGTTTTTTGTAGACTAAATACCAAGTAAATTTTTTCTTAGACTAAAATATGTCACAAACTTCTTTTTAGAAAAGAGGGTCTTCGTCTTATGCACTCCGTTTCTCAATCCAGTTTTTAGCTAAAATACATCATATTAAAGGAAAGCATGATGAAAAAATAACTAAAAGTTGGTTTGAGTCGCAAAATTATGGGTGCTGATAAAACTATGAAACGGAGTATTCTTAAGAATAGTTTTTTAGAAATTGGACCAAAGTATGGACAATGATTTTGTGAACAGCTACTTTAAACAAGTTACCAAATCTAATATATTAGACAAATATAATGTGGATAGGCACAAAAACAAAGGTTATTTTTGTTTATTCGCAACTCTTCCGTGGACAAAGGTTTTTAGTCCAAGAAAAAGTGTCAAATTTTGTAAGACGAAACCAGAAAGCAGATGCCCTGATGAATGGAGTGATCTACACTGACGAAATTTACGACAACCACTCTAACAATACAAACAGCAATAATCTACTGCAAATTGGGGGAAATTCAGGCTCTGGCAGAGCAGTGAGTGCGGCGAAGAAGCCACAGAAACTAGAAGCATTACATCTGGTTCAAAGAAACAAGTCTTTTACATAACATCGGTGTGCTCTTTTTTTACCTTTTTGCAAACAAATGTATTTCTAAATAAAGACAGACTTCTACTAATATTGATTTCGTTATTGGAGGGGCAAGTTTAATTCTTCTTTTTAGTCTATCAATTGTTGGCGTTGTGTTTTTTTTTGTTTTTAACCAGAATTCTTGGTTTTTAAAGCAAAATGACGAACTTAACAACCCAAATTTACTCTTTGATTTTAGCTTTAGGTTGAACAGCAATACTCTCACCGAATCTCTTTCTCTGTTCTTCACGCAGGCCTACAACTGCCTTTGATTCCTAATCCCATTTTTTGCTGTGTACATTAACACTAGAATATGTCTGTTTGCTGCTTGTCTTCTTCCAGTTCATTAAAATGACCTAAGAAGGGAGACGGCTGCCCACAGCTCGGTAGTTGTCAAATTTCTATTGCTTTCCCTCCGTCTCTTTTCGTTTTTTAGCCATTTGAGGAATGTTTGCAGTGGGAAAAAGTTTGATTGAAAATTGGATATGTTTTAGGGCGAGATTGGCTTATAAAATGAAAAAAAAAACTTTCCATCAATTGCTTTTACTAAAGATTTACAGCCCAATGTTGCGTTTTAGTACACTAAAGTAAACATTTATGTCTTTTTATTTCTTGGCATTTATTGTCTCTTTTTGCCTTTTCTATTCTGCTGGTCTTATTTGTGTTTTGTTTGATAAACAAAAAAATAATTTTTTTTTTATTTTTTGTAAAAGCTGAAAGAGTAGAGTTTGAGCGAATTTAATCATTTTTATTATATGTAAAGAAAACACGATGCATACTTGATTTTCTAACTTGGATTCATTTTGCTCACAACATTTACACAGTGATAAGATAAAGTGAGCTATATCTAATTTTCGGACATTTGTTCTGAAATCATGCAAACGACTACCTACTTTTATTTTGTATGGATTTCAAGGAAGATTAGGTGGAGTAAAATGCACAGGCTTTTTAATTGTCCTTTTAATTTTCTATAAATATGTAAAATTTCAACTTATATTGCAACGCTTTACTTATCTGAAACATTGTTTATTTGCACGAGCTGTTGTTTTCCAAACTTTTCTACATTTGGTTCATTTAATTCTCTTTCTTACTACTGCCATAGTTGTTCTGTCTTTGTGTCAAAAAAGCTATCAAATTGCTTCAAAAAAGAGTTATAACTTGTTTTTTATTTTTTGCCTACTATTCTTCAGTTGTGTTTGTTACTACTTCAGGGTATTGACCCAATTTTGCTTGTTCGTATCATGGTTCTACTGGTTAGAAAATTTTCTGCTTTGCTAACTTTTCGAAGTAAACTCTTAGCTTTTACTTTACCTTTTTTGCTGAAAATATTTTAGAGATTATTATGACACCAAAGTTTGTAAATTACGTGTGAAAACAAAGAGTGAATAAAGAAAAAATAAATTAATTCGTTTTAAATTTTCGGCTCACATTTTCTAGTAAAACTAATCGCTCAAGCTAATATTTAAGAATTTTTTGTTTTTGAATACAATATAGAGATTAATTTTGATTTATATTTTAATTTATGGTCAGAACTTTTTAAAATTTTTTTATCAGACTTATACATTATTAGACTTAAACACTTTTTTCTTAATAATTTAGCTTGTATTAAGCAAAATAAGCAGAAAAGCTTCAAATTTTACTTTCCCGTGTTCAAAAAAGCGCCATTTTAAAAAGTGACTCTTTTTACTCAACTTGCATGATTTCTCCAATAAGTTGCACACCGCTACCTTCTCTAGCACTGGCGTACTATTATTTGCTCGTTCGCTTATAAACACTTGTAAACACGTGTCTAACCAATTGTTTTTGATTGTTAGTACCAGCTAAAAAGTATATTTTCAGATTTGTAGTTACCAATCTCCTGTTTATTTCATTACAACTTATTGCTTTAATAATTTATGATGATGGAAAGTGAAAGTTCTTCGTCTCCAACTCCAGTTTGTTCGCAAATGGATAGACATTCTTCCGTTAATTATGTTGCTAATCCAGCTGAATTCCTGAAGATGAAGCCGAAAAAGTCGATTCTCAAGGCCAAACAAGCGTCATTCGACGATTCCACCGTCCAGCAACAGCAACATGCTCTTAGAGAGCTGAGTGATGACAGTCAAAAGGCACATTTTGATGAGATGAACATCCTGGCCACGCATCATCCTGCCGACAAGGTTGTTTCAATCAAATATTCCTTAAATAACAATCATACAAAAGCAAAATATCTCTTTTCAGGACTATGGCCATATGAAGGTGATCTTTACAATTACAAGTATTAGTTTGCTCGTCTTTGTCTCATTTTTCCAAAAATCTAAGCTTGTGTTGAAAAAGTAGCCAAATACAAAATTGCAAAAATATAAATTTTAAAGTCTTTGCCAACTAGTCCCCATTACGGCTGACTTTCAATTTTTTACCCTAACCCACTAAAATGTCTAGTCTATACAGAGTCTATTAGATGTGTCCCAGTGTCGTTACTCTTAAACCACCTCAGAACTGTTTATTTCATCAGAAACACAAAAAATAATAACAAAAGTTGCACTAGAAAACTTAATAACAAAAATAAACCCAGGAAAAGTAAGGGTTACTGCTATTTTGGCCGCAACTAATTTGGCCACACTCATTTGGCCGCAATTCATCTTTCGAGCACATTTTTAATTATTAATTATTAAATCAAATTATTAATTAATTAGTTAATTAATTAATTAATGAATTAGAATTAGTAAACCAGTACTGTATATACTGTATTAGAGGAAGGTCCTCTATTACACGGATATTCTCTAACAAAACAAGACCCTCGGAGAGGGATTAATAGAAGAAGGCAACCTATTGTTATTGCATTTATGGATAACTAAACTTTTTACATGCGTCATTTATAGATTGAAGAGCCAAAAACGCCCTATCATGGACTAAGTGACAGTGAAGGAGAGGAGCTGAGCCAACGACCACGAAGAGTAAGTCTAGTGGGACCTGTTGATCCAGATGAACTAGCAAAGAGTCTCTCAGAAGCTAGTTCTTCCTTATCAACAGTCAAGTCGAACACTTATGAGCCTGGATTGTCAGAAGATGAGGACGAAACAGAGGTATAATAAATAGACTCACTTAAATAAAAACCACTACTCTTTAGATGACTGAAGAACAAATTGGTAGTTTTTCTTTTGAAAATAAGAAACATATGTTATCTTCTAATTTCAGCTCACAAAAGAGAGTTTGAGAACAAGCGCCGTACACATTACAATGAAGGAGCAGCTCTGAGACGTGCCAATGAGGCCAACTCGGAGGATGAAGAAGAAGTGAAACAAATCGATGAGGATTAGCCACTCAACTGCAGCTCTTTTTTATTATTTTTGAGAAATTTGAGTGCGACTGTGGACGGGTTGTGGAGCAACCAAATTGTCATTTATTTTTGTTTGCGAAAGGTAGAAAGGGCAAATAAAGTTGGTTTGAATAGTTTTAGATCTTATTTGACAAAATTGACGGGTCAGTTACCATCAGATATTTTTTAAGGCCATTCACCCGCCTCAGAGTCGACTGTATTTGAGTTTTCGGTAATTCGATACTTCATTTTCAGTATAATAGATGGGCAATAAACGCAAAAGAATACTTGGCGAAGGGTACTATTCTGATGATTCCGATGAGCTGCTGAAAGAATTTGAACCTATTTTCGAAGATTGTGACGCAGCATCAAAGCCTCAGTTACCTGCGGTAGAATTTTTAGCTGGTTTCAAAGGAGAGGAATATTGCAGCGAGTATATCCAAAAATCAAAACTTGCAGTAATTCTGTGTTGTTCCTGATTCTTAGTAATTAAAATGATGTCATTTCCAGGCTCCTCCGACCATTAATCTCGTTTCTGATGACGTTATTCACATTGATATTGACTTTGACGAGCCCTGCTTGAGTCAATATAACGTTCAGCCAATTGTGAGTCCAAAAATATGCTAGCTTCTTTAAGATTTAAATATGCATTTTTCAGATCTCTGCTAATTCGATAGGAGAAGTTAGCGCTATTCAACAGCAAATCTCCCCGCGAGTCAAAACAGGTGACTCCCAGGCCATTTTTATCGGGTATACTTATTTCCACAGTTTTTACTTTTTACCAACTAAACAGTCTTTCGTAAATTTTTTAAATTCTAGTTGAAAAAAAATCCACTTAATCTGGGTATTTGATAAGATAAGCTCTAGAATCTCGATTTTTTGTCAGAAACTGAAATCAAATATCTTATTTAAGCAAAACACATAACCACACCACAATTATTGCACACAAAGTTCTAGGGGGGGGGGGGGGGGGGTTTATTAGAGGAAATACGGTATTTGGAATAAAATATATTTTGTAGATCTACAAGAGGTAATTTTACTCTCTAAAACTTCTTGTTTATTTCTTAGGGGGGTTAAGTATGTCCCACAGCCGAATTAAACAACTACTTCTGTTGTTTTGTAATAAATTTCTATATTACCAGACAAGCATTCTGCGAGAACAAACCAATGGATTCAGAATCCAATTCTCTACAACAGCAAATCTCCCCGATTTCTATCTACTGTCCCGGAATTTCTGGTTGTCGCCATGTCGAAGAGTTCGAATTCTTGAATAAGATTGAGGAAGGTACGTATGGAGTCGTTTATAGGGCGCGAGAAAAGAAAACTAGTATATTTTCTTGTTCTAATCTCCTTTAACCCACTAAAAGACATTTTCTGCAGAAAAAATGATGGCTTTGAAGCGGCTGAAGATGGAGAAAGAAAGAGATGGCTTTCCTATAACATCTCTTCGAGAAATCAACATGCTTTTGAAGTGTGGCAATCATCCAAATATCGTTAACGTACAGGTACACAAATATTGCTTTTGGTTGGGATCGACGTGTATGAATTATTTCCGCACTGTTTTTAGGAAGTCGTTGTAGATGCAACTATGGACAAAATTTTTTTGGTGATGGAGTATGTGGAACACGACATGAAGTCCCTTATGGATACAATGAAGAAAAAGTCTAAAAAATTCACTTTACGTAAACTTTAGTGATTTAGCTTTTGGTTCCAAGCTGTTACTTTTGTTTTAGCTCAAGTCAAAACTTTGCTAAAGCAGCTGCTTTCGGGGTGCGAATACATGCATGAAGAGTTTGTAATCCATCGAGATTTGAAAACCTCGAACTTACTTATGTCACACAATGGCTTGCTGAAGGTTTGATTACTTTTGTTTGTATTCATAGAAGAAGTAGGGTTCATAGAAGTAATGCAGATAGGTGATTTTGGTTTGGCTCGGGAATATGGCGAACCTTTGAAAGCCTTTACGCCGGTGGTAGTTACTCTGTGGTACCGTTCACCAGAGTTGCTGCTTAGGACTAAGGTTATTTCCAGATATATATTGTTTTTGTAAACTAATGATCCTCGTTTTTTAGAAGTATTCTACTGCAATTGACATGTGGTCAGTGGGGTGCATTTTCGCCGAATTTGCAAAACTTCAACCTCTTTTCCCTGGATCTAATGAAATTGACCAGCTGAACAAGATATTTTTGGTATTCTAAAATAATTTTTGCTGCTATGGTATCTAAAGGTTTCATCATAGGAAATTGGGACGCCGAATGAGCAGATTTGGCCAGGTTACACTGATCTTTGGGCTGTTAATAAATTCGACTTAGAGCAGTATTCGTACAATCAGCTCCACAAAAAGTTTTCTGTGTTTCTCGAGACTCAGGCTGGGATGAAGCTTCTCACAAGGTAATATTTTCATTAGTTTTTATTTGGCTTCTGTGTGCGATGTTTCACTTCTACGTGTTTTAGATTGTTGGCACCTTGTCCGGATCGTCGTTTGACTGCATCTGAAGCGCTAAAAAGTACATGGTTTGAAGAAAAGCCCCTTCCCCTCCCGCCGAATATGTTTCCAACGTGGCCAGCCAAAAGTGAACAGAACAAGAAGCCGCCCTCGTTGAGTGTCGTACAAGTAGAGGAAAAGCTACCAGAAATGGTTTGTGTTTACTTCTTATTTTATCAATGCAGTGGATATCTTTACTCATCTTTAGAGTGCCGAACAGTTAAAACTTCTCTCTGATCTGAACGTTGATGTAAAACATGCAGCCAAGAGTGGATTTACTCTAAAATTCGGTGTTCCAAAGAAATCTCATTGATATAGACTGCTTGTTAGCTGTATTCTTCGTCTTTTAAGTGCTTTCGATGTTCGCAAAATGTGTCTATTGAGGAAGAGAGAGATAAAGTTTAACGGCATGGTTTGATTTACCGATGTAAATTTATGAACACTCCCTTTGCTTTTGTAAGGCAAATGAAGGTACGATTCTGCTGTTCACATGTTTTTAAATTTCCTCATAAAATACCAGTTCGGCTTAATTTTAAATTTAATTTAATTAAATTTTCAAGTCTTGAAAATTGACGAGATGTGTATACTGAGCTTTGAACCTACATTTTTGTACTCATTTTTGTACAGCCGAATAAATCCATGTTTACAGCATTCTGAGTCCCGCGAAGAATTTTCTTCTTGATTTTATTTGATTTTTGTTCTGCGTTAGAACGAAAATATGTGCTTTATTGAATGCACCTGTTTTTTTTTGAAAAACTTGCCAATAATTAGTCGTCAAGCTGTGATTTGTGATTTTTTTGACTGATATTAATAGACGTTATTCGCTTCTAAATTCATGTTTAATTGACTGAGAATAACCAGTACTTTAACCTAAATTACTTTTTCTCCAGAAATGACTGCTCAAACTAACAACAACTCAGATGTGCCTACCCATGGCCATGCAATAGCCCAGATTGATATGATCAACGCAACTAGTAAATTGCAATTGGAGGCCGCTGAGGTTCGCAGTGCCAACAACAAGCCCAATTGGACGTCTTATTTGAGAAGCCAGCTAGTATTCCGTTTTCATGATTAAATTTCCTTATATGGGCGTTGGCTGCAAACACAAAAATCTTTTCTTTTTTTTAATATTTATTTAGACAACTCTAACGTAAAAGGCAGCCCAAGAAACTATTAAGAGAACCATCTTTAGAGCTCGCGAGAATAAAATTCGACCAAAATTTGAGTTTTTGTCTTCTGGGACCAAGGTAAACCAAGCTGGAGAGTACTTCGATACCTAATTTATTGCATGTTTTCAACAACTAAAGCTTTAGTTTGTAGGCCCATCGCACAATCGCTTTGGCACACATTCTAAGACTCTCATTGCCCATTTCCAGAATAAAAACAGGGTAAAAGTCAATATATTGGGTATTTAGGTACCATCCATACTTGATGCATACCGACCGTTCTTTGGGGTGATCATTACGTTGCAGTTGTTTATACATGACAAACACGATTTTTGGCATAATGAAATCCTGCCGTTTTCATCATTTTCTGTTCTATAGTTAAATTCTAATGAGCAACTAACTTACAGGTTCCTCAGGATGAATACAATTTCATTGTGGCTTATGAAGTGCTGTTTTCTCATCAATTATCTGTTGGTGTATAGATAATTGTTTTTTTTTTCAGGTCGCCAAGTCAAAGACTGACCGTGATGCTGTTCTCAACAGAGACCGAAACAACACTGCCCGCTGCATCATTAATCTAATCACTGATGTGGCCAAGGACCAACTTATCCGCTATGTTCTGACTGTGTTTGATGATCTTCTCCAGGTTTCTTTTTCTCGCCTACGAATTGGCTATTTTATTAATTTTAAAAGTCTAGTAAATTGCACACCAGAGCTGGAGCCAACTTTAGATCAGAACACCAAAAAGTTAGAAATGGGCTCTAGCCCTGATACATACTGCTCATTCCAAATTTTTTAAAGTGTGTTTTACTATTTTCTAAGCATTTTCTATTGTCATATTATAGATGATAATGGGTATAGCCATACGTTGGGCCTAGATGCTAAGCTTTAATCTGCTTATACCATACTAGGACCTTTTTTGTTTAGGAAGACAAGAGTCGGGTGGAAATCTTTCATGAGTATGCTCGGAAGATGAAACGCACCATTTGGTCTTGGTTCCAAGGGATCCTCACACGAAATGACAATTTTATCGTAAATCAGGTAGGATTTGATGTAACTGGTGGTTCAAAAGTTCCCGATGGACTTTCAAACTAATCTTTTTGCATAAAAATTATTTAATGCAAAAAATTGGCTACAAAAACCATCGAGAACTTTTGGACCACTACAGTCAAACTTCTCTATAGTGACAATCACTACACGGACACCACCAGGCAAGTGCCAGGGGTGTAGCTATGGCCAAGTTTGACTGTATTACTAAATTACCTAATCTGAACCCTTTACAGATGTCTTCAATTTTTGCTAAATTGGCGTGCTCCGGATCTACTCTGATGGAGGGTAAAGAGCTGATCTACTATTTTAATTTCCTGAAGGATGAGTTCAAAAGCCAGGTAGCCTATGTCTTAGAAACACATGCAGTAAGGCATGGACAATTTACATATGTATATTTCCAACAATTTTCCGAGTTTTAGAGTGGGATTGTTTAATTGAAAAAATATTTTTCATATCGTCATTTTAAAGGACGATAATTTATAGCGGGAGACTCGAAGTTGGGCCATTTACTAAATAATCTGTTGTCACACACAAGCGCAAACTTGTATAACAAAGCTAAAGCTAGGTTCTCTATGCATACACGAGCATAGGAAAATGCAGTTGCCGTATTCATGGTTTACAAAATCTACAAATTTGTAGAAAGTTAGAAAAATGCTTGACGTTTTGTTCAAAAAAAAAAATCTACAAAATTTATTACAAAATTTTTGTAGCTGTTTTGTAGAAATTTTGTAGGTACTTATCAATGGATCATCTTCTTTATTTTTGTTGCCGTGAGGTTCTATACATGTCAAAGTTAATTCTTTTGTGGCCAATTTTATGTAAACAAAATACTGAAGGGTTATTCATCCAAATAAAATTTATTGAGACCAAACACTCAACAACAAAATAAATGGACAGAAATCTGAAAATTTATCTATTTTTCACAGAAGATGCTCTTATGTGAATCAGAAATTCTATTTTTCTTACGCTTATGTGGTCAACCTTTTTTACTATCAATCAAGGCGCCGTACGCGCCAGTCAAGCTAGTCAATTTTATGAGCCTTATCAAATTGTTTTACAAATAAAATAAAACTCAAGTCAGTGAAAGTAAAAAATTTCATTTTTTAAAAAGGTGGCAAAAATTTTCGAACTGACGGCTCGGTGATGGGCCTCACCGACAAGCCGATTCATTGCTGATTTCTATCCCTTTAAACTATCTTCCAATTCCCACTTGGCTATTTTTGAACAACTTCAAATGCCGGACTTTACTTAAATAACCATGTCAAAAACAACACATTTATTTGCATCAACTTCAGGTATTGAGCAATAAAATATATCTGTATAACATTACTCCTTCATCGCAGTAGTCCTCTGAGCAGATAGATAGTAGCATAGTCGGTGAACCCCTAGAAGGATATAAACGAATTTACAAAATAAATATGAAACAGCTTACCTGAACACACATTGGCATCGCAAGAAAGAGCTCAATTATGATCGCATCGCCATTCATCAAAAATTTGGGACTGTCTGCAACCTTTTTTCGTGAGCAACAATTCACTCTTTTTGAGCTCGCTGAATTTACAATCAGTGTGAACAGTGTTGCGAGCAAGTTTGTGCTTATGTGTGACAAAAAGTTACTCAGTAAACTTAAAGTTATGG
>BBSZ01013814.1:28158-38906 GCA_000981365.1 Subanguina moxae
CAACCTATTGTTATTGCATTTATGGATAACTAAACTTTTTACATGCGTCATTTATAGATTGAAGAGCCAAAAACGCCCTATCATGGACTAAGTGACAGTGAAGGAGAGGAGCTGAGCCAACGACCACGAAGAGTAAGTCTAGTGGGACCTGTTGATCCAGATGAACTAGCAAAGAGTCTCTCAGAAGCTAGTTCTTCCTTATCAACAGTCAAGTCGAACACTTATGAGCCTGGATTGTCAGAAGATGAGGACGAAACAGAGGTATAATAAATAGATTCACTTAAATAAAAACCACTACTCTTTAGATGACTGAAGAACAAATTGGTAGTTTTTCTTTTGAAAATAAGAAACATATGTTATCTTCTAATTTCAGCTCACAAAAGAGAGTTTGAGAAGAAGCGCCGTACACATTACAATGAAGGAGCAGCTCTGAGACGTGCCAAGGAGGCCAACACGGAGGATGAAGAAGAAGTGAAACAAATCGATGAGGATTAGCCACTCAACTGCAGCTCTTTTTTATTATTTTTTGTTATCAACTTTCAAATATACTAAAAAAACGTTTTTCTAAAATAATAGATGTTCAGTCAGGTTTATCAAGACATTATTACATGTTTTTCTACGTTTTTTTCTGTTATTATTTTCCTAAAAGTCATTTTTCAATTGAAAAAAACATGTATAGATGGACTATGTAAAAAATAAAGCTTTTGAAATTGTTTTTCGGTTTTTTTATTTAGTTAGTCAAGGTATTGTCACACATAACCAAAATGACAACAATGAAAATTTTATTTGGAAATAAGATAATTTTTTAATACAAAGTTTTAATACAAATAGAAACGTGATACAGGCAATATTTTTGTAGAAATTAAACAATTGGGTTATAATTTATTGAGATTTTTCGATAACGATTCTTTTCTAAAAATATTTTTTAAATTAATAATTAATATTAACAGCAAAAGGTTTATTGCACATTTAAACCAAGAATTTATACGCTGCTTTGTATTTCACTTAACCTATATAATTGAGTTCTGTAGAAATCAGTGCTTGCGTCAGCAACTAGCTCAACTAACTGATAACAATGTTTCGTGCTAGCTTTTTCGGCAACGATGGAACTTGAAATAACTTGTGAGCACAAATGTTTTGCAGCAGCACCCGCAACTTCAATCACTATCAGCTTGCCACCACAACTCTTACTGTTGAACTTTAGTTGGAGGACGGTTTCCAATTCGCCGGGTCTCAAGTCAATATCTTTGATATCTAGCAAACGAATGGTAGCAGTTCTAGAAAGGGTGTTAAGAGGTTGATTGGCATGTCGAAACAGATCTCTGATCAATTGTCTTGTCTCGTAATACAGTTGCTCTGGTGTTTTGAGGATGGAGTGCTTGTCAAATGATTTGACTAGAATTAATGCTCTTTCCTACAAACAATATAACTTTTGGTTCTTATGGATTATTATCTACCATTTTTGATTTTTTTTAAATCTCTAACGATGAAACGATAAAAAAAAGAATAATTGAAAGTATTTTTACGCAGTAAAAAACTACTAAAAATCTCAAAAAGAGGCTCTTTATACCCTTCTTTTTGCGCAACACCCAGGAGGGTACCTGATGCCCTGAGCGGCCAAATGCGGCCAAACACCCCAAAAGCACATGTTGAGAACTCTTTTGGTTTTTTAGAGATAGACAACTAAAGACATCAAGCTCCTTCCTAGTTGAAACTTGCAAGGTACAAAAAGGAATAGTATATCAAGAATCATCAGTGACATCATACACCTTGTTTAACTACTGCATCATGAATATCTTATGAAAACTTTAATTTTTAGAGAGTAAAGTATTTTTACGGTGTCAAAATGCTTTAGAACATGTTTTTAGACATTAAAAAATAAATAAAAAGTGGTGAGGGATAACTTATAATTAGTTAATGTAATTTTAGGTGAAATATTGAAAATCGGTCGGAAGTTGGAAATTTTTTACCTCATAAGCTCTTAGCTGCTTTTCCAAAGACATATAAAAAAAAAAAGACTCATCCGGCAAAAGAGTCAGCCCATTGGGGCTTTGCACTACTAGTAGTTGAAATTTGTCGTTGATCTGGAAGCTGACTACTACGTGAGAGGGAATTGTGGCAGAGGAGTACACAGTGGTGATAGTAAACTTGGCTGATTCAGGTGTGAAATTATGTACCTGGCACCACCGATTGGTAAAGGGACTTAGACCAGCTGAGGATATGTGCTCTGAAACATGTTTTCTCACTATCAAAATTAGGGAAAAAATTATGAAAAAGTCAAATTGAGGTTAATTTTTCTTGATTTTGTTAAAAGGCTGATGAAATCCATAAAATGTTGATTTTTTCTGATTCATTTTGATGTTTTTATCAGTTTTTTCTTAAAATTTTGTCTGCATTTAGGTATCTCTTCGATTCCATTTTTCAATGAGTTAGCATTTACCGAAATTACATTCTGAAAATGTCAACAAAAGACTTGACAAATTTTAATTTTTTCCCCAATTTAAGATTTGTTGCTGACTTCTTGAACTGTAATCAAGGCAAATTATGGCTTGTTGAAAACCGTAGCGTAAAAACAGAACGCAGATATTTTTTTTTGTTTTGAAAGAACTCCAAAACGCCGCTAAGCCTTTTCCCAACCATCAATGAACACTTTTCTTCAGATCCAAAGCTTACTTTCAATGCCTTCATAGCTCATCCAAAGAGGCGAAAATTCCACATGATTACTCTCCTCAATCGTAGGAGCTGTAGTGCAAAACAGCCTAGCTTCTATATCCTGACAGTCTCTACTTCTGAACTGCTGGCAAATTGCGTATATCACACCTAAGTTTGTTCTATTTTCGTTATTTTTTGATGTATTTTACTCACAATTGCTGCAATCACGCATGAAGACACTACCTTTGCAAGGTCCCAACATGATTATGCAGTTTTTACAGTCATCTATCATAATAGTGCTGCTGTGATCCAGCACAATTAAAATACAATCCTGTAAAAAATTAGATTGTAATCGAAACATTCAAGAAAATAATAATTTACAATGCAATTTTCAATGGCGAATTGTTGTCCGTTGACTTTACCAGGCCCTTTTATGAGCACTTCATCTGCTGCATCAGCGAAAGTGAAATTCTTGGGGTCTGGCCTCTCGATATCCCTAAAATTATTTAAGCATTTTTTTTTGAAAATGAGCTCTACGAAATTTCGGCCAGGAACACATATTTTTTTAATAAATCTTTATATATTAGGTCGTATCAAATGTCTGTGACGTGTTTTTAAATCAATTGATCAGTTAGAGATGGGTCTTATAACGTATTTTTTATATTTTTTGTGAACTATTTTTATGAGTTAGTTCAAAACCAGAAGTTTTCAGTCTTCAAAAATATGGAAAGAGAATTTCAAAAAATTACTTGTTCATTGAAGTATGACTAAAAGTTAGCTATGAACACAGTTTTTATGCGCCATCTTCATGCTTTTTTTTACTTTTTTCTACAAGCTATTAGGAACATATAAGTACTTTGTTTCCTCTAATAAGCAAAAATGCAAATGATTTATTGGAAAAAATACTGCCTTCACACCAACTTATAAAAGCTTCTCAGCTATTTTCAAAAATATGAAAGTAGCGTCTTGTAAAAAATGAAAAAATTTTCCTAAAACTTGATATTATATTTATAATTTTCATTTACAAGGACAGCGAGAATAAATTTGCAAAGAAGAGCTCTAAATGATCGATAGCTATAATATTTGGATCGAAGTTCCCTAAGTATACAAAAATGTCTCCATTTTTTCCATTCACTAGGTCTCACCAAGAATATTTTTCTGGTTGCGAGAAATTAACCATTCCATTAAAAGGAGCATTAGCCTTTCTATAATGATCATCCCTCCGTCTTTGTGCATCTCCTCTGCTAAAACAGCACATCAATTTGGCAACAAACAGTCCTGTATAAGTGCTTCTGTTGTAGAAAGCATCTGAGTTTGGATTTGATCTGTTGACTGTTTCAGGCTGTTCAGCAGCCGTGTAAACAGTCATATCTTCTTCGTATGTAGAATTTCTACCAGCCTGTCTACCTGTCCTTATCAATTGCTGTTGAAGGGGATGGGCAATACCTAACACAACTCCGTCTTCTCCAAATGAAGAAGACACAACAGTGGAGGGATCAGTAATCAAACAGCGTCCATTGTTGGAAGAGTGCATGTCGCCATAGAACATATTAAAGTGGTTTTGGTCAGTAAGAAAAGCGTCAGCCTATAAAACTTAATCAAAATACTAGTTTTCTAGAAAGTGTTGGTATTTTTTAAAATTTTCAAAAAACAGCTTGACCCTACTTTTCGAGCGGGATCCCGGCGGGATCCCGCCCGCAAAACGGGATTTTTCTTAGATTGTTAATTTACACTTTAAAGTGGCCTGGCGCTTCAAAAAGATGTTTTTTATTGAAAATTGAAATCCATATTGCGCTTATCTAGAGATAGTCATGAGTACATCAGATGAAAAAGAGGAAGCCATGAACATAGTGAAACAAGAATGATCAAATTAGCAAAATCTCTGCTAAAAATTAGAATTTATGAAATTTTTCTCCCCAAATTGCCTACTTTTATGTCAAAAATTTTCTGAAAATGACTAACGGGATTGGGTGAAAAACGGGAACGGGACCGGGATTTTCGGACATGAGCGGGCGGGATAACGGGACGGGATTTTAGGTCAAAATCAGGGCGGGCGGGACGGTATCCCGTCCCGTTGCCAGCTCTACTTGACCCTTCTTGATGCTTTTTAAATTTTGGCGATGTTTTGGCTTCAAAAGAATTTTAAAGTATTTATTTATTTATTTTTTGATGCAAAATTAAGCTGGTTCTGAAAGTTTTATCTCTCGATCTAATAGAAGAATTTTTTTTCATATTCCTTACCCAAATCAACTCACCTGTATCGTTCTTGGCTCATCGGATGGCAACTGGTTGCCATATAGTGATGAAGAATTTGCCTGTTCATAGGCGCAGGTGGAGGCCACTGAACTGGCTGCTGCTTGGGCTGTACCACTAGTGCCACCATAACTACTGCTTGTCATACTGCTGTCGCTTCTAGCACTGACGGTGGGACAGAATGTCTGCCTCAAACATACAGTCGAAGACGTAGACGCTTGGCATTGTTGCGTGCTGCTATTTTTCTGAGCTTTCATCATATAAAGAGCGCTTCTTTTAGCTGTGGATGGTCTGGCAAGCAAAAATCTAAAGTTGTTTGTGGTTTGACCTTCAATTAATGGGTTTTCTGGCACCTTATGAAACCTTAATTCAAAATGATTAGTCTGTTTAGACATTTCACTGCGTTTAAAAATGTTTAAAAATCAGCTTGATAGCATCTGGGCTCGTAGTTACACAGATTAGCATTAACACTAGCATTAGTGTTAGCATTAATTCAAGTGTCCATCATTAAAACATAGCTATTTTATTTCGCTCTCGAGCAGCAAGTAATATACGGGTGTAGAATCATTAGTAAATGTTTTTTTTTTGTAAAATGTTCCTTTTGGTAAGTCTTTGTGGTAAGAAGTTGACATGGCGGCATTATAGTGGTTATACAGTGTTAAGGAGAGTAAAAGAAAAAAAAGAAAGAAGTTTACAAAAAAACCTTTTGTCTTTTAATAAACTTCTTACTCTTGTTACCACTATATGACCATTATATTGCCGCTATGTGAACTTCTTACCAGAATTTCTTACCATTTACCGATGATTCTACTAATGCTAAAAAAGTTAGCAAGCTAATACCCATGCTAAGTTTTTGCATTAATCTTTCCTCCTAATTTTCAAGCTTATTTTTTATTTTTAGGATTAATTTTTATAAATACGGCCAATGTCTAAAGCTAATGCTAACACAATTATATCTACCAGGCTTGCTCTTTTTTGCGTCAATAGCTTTGTCAGTTTTGCAAATTTAAACAAAATTGAAAATTTTTGCTTAAAACTGAGGATGTTTTTGCAATTTGTGGCTCTTAATTTTTTTTGCAAAATGTAG
Source organism: Subanguina moxae (assembly GCA_000981365.1). Lineage (NCBI taxonomy): Eukaryota > Metazoa > Nematoda > Chromadorea > Rhabditida > Anguinidae > Subanguina > Subanguina moxae. The sequence goes on from BBSZ01013814.1 coordinate 34,151, forward strand.
TTTCACATCTTGTTTTTTTTTTTTTGTAAAAATGGACTCTAAAAGTTTTTTTACACATGTCTGAGGATCAAAGATTATGCGTAAATAATATCAGATATGATAGTAATAATGTACTGCAAGTTAGTAGAAATTCAGACTCTGCAAGAGCGTTGAGTGCTGAAAACAGGCAACAGAAATTGGAGACGTTACATCTGGTTTAAACAAACACATATTTTAGTCTTTAAATTTTTTTATATGTTTTAAATTCTACGCTTATAGTTTCAATCAAGCCAATCTACCTATTTGATTGCGCCGACTCCAGTGCGATTTTAAAGAAGCCGTCATCCTTTTCCTTTTTCTGACAACTTCTGTCGGAGTCATCAAGAGAAGCATTAAACTCATCCACCACTTTCTTCCAGTCAGCTTCTCTGTGATTATCAGTTTGAGCAATCACGTTTCCTTTGTCAGCTAATACCCTGCTTCTGGAAGACGCACTTCCAGGTGCTTTTATAAACTCTTCAAAAGTGTATAATCCTCCTTCCTCATAGTTCTTGTAACTGCCATTCATAGCTACATTAGTGTTGCCATTCGCGTCTATATCCAATGAGAGTCGCCTGTCTAATTGTTGTTCAAAGCATTCATCTACTGGAAAACCGGGAATAATGGCTGAACCTTCTGATGAGTTTTCGTTGTTGGTGGTAATATTTATGATGTGTTGTTGAAATTCAACCAAAGGTGGTTCAGGACTGGAAAAAGTACTTTCAAGTGTGGAGGAGATCGCAGCGGTCGAATTGGCTGACATGTTTCCCTCTTTGGTACTCAACTCGTTTTTTATGTCTAGAAATTCGTTCAGGAATAAAGCAAAAGAACGATAAATGATTGGATTAAGCAGGCTTTTTGCTTGATATCTATAAATTTTTAAAGAAATTAATTTTTTATACTTTGTTTTGTGTCCATGAAATTAATGAAAAAGGCCTTAATGAAATTAATAAAAAAGAAAAAACGATGATAGCTTTGATTGGTTATATATTTTTTAATGAACTATTGTAATCGTAAAACTAAAGACGCGACCAAATACTTGTTAACACAGGTATGAAGTGCAAACAACAGTCAACTCTCGATAACCCGCACCCTCAGAGATTAGGCTCCGAGTACCGAATTATCGAGGGTGCCGAGTTATTGAGAGATCCGGACTAACAAGTTGCCGGATCAACGACGGTTGACTACATGCACAAATCTGCCGAGGGCACACGTTTTGAAAAACACAAAACAAATGTTGTAAATGTATGCGCGTGCATTTAAAAATATTACTATAAAAATGCATGGAGGTGACAGAGCCCCTTTAAATGCGCATAGCTAATATGTAAAGTTAAATATTTAGAGTTAACTGGTTTAACAGTGCAAAAAATGAATAAAAATTGTCTTTTACTTGAGCTTCTTACACGTATTCAATAATAAATGCCACAAGCAGAGAACAAGAAAGTGTTGCCATGGCGAAATTGATGGGCATGCTTGTGTGTAAGTTTTGGCTGAAGAAGCGTGTCTTTTCTGTCTGCAATCTATAAAACCTAAAACTTTTTATTGGTATTTTTTAGAGTTAGCCAGGGTTGGTTAACGTATGATTGGGATTTTGGTCTATATAGACCGAACCAAAAAGTGAGCCCATCAGACCGGCAAAACCGAAAACTTGCTCAGCAAACCGGCGGTTTTTCAGTTTGTAAACAAGCTTTTCTTCTCATTTTTGTGCCTTTCCTTCGTTTTATCATGCTTTGTGTGAGAAATATGAAGTTATTTCGAGCAAAAAATGTTTGACCAAAAAATTTTGCTTGCATTTTCCAAAATAAACCATATATAGTGGGTACTTAGACGGTCAATTTTCTACTTTAAACCATAAAACAGAAGAGATATATGTCTTTCGTAAAAACTTATGTCTAAATTTATTGGTAATGGAAGAAATAAAGAGAAGTGTTAGTCTTTATCTTTTTCCTCGATTTATTTTCCTTTTTATATAGAATACCGCACTATAAAACAATATGAATTATTAGAAAAACGATTATTATTGGTGGTTCAAATAGTAAGAACATGCTCTGATTGTGATAGCAATGAAATCAAATAACTCAAATAAAATGTATTAATGTAATAGGACTGATCATTACTTATCAATATAAAAAGGCACAAATAAGATATTAGCAAGTACATGTCGATGAGTTGTATGACTTGCAGCATGCTTCTCGATTTTTGCAATCATCATAAGCAAAATTGGAGAAACATTTTGATAGAGCAGTAGAAGGCCAATAAGACTAAACTTGTATATCATAAAGTTTGTAGAGTAATGTTTACATACCATCTCATCAATCGGCATTGCATTAACTTGGTCATAATTTTCTTTAAAACATTAACAATTTTATTGAGAAAAAAATTTCATCACGAAATAAAAGGTATTAAAAATCATACCTATGTGTAAAGCACTGAATAATGCAAGAATGCGCATAATATTAAAAGTAGTAAACCAGAAAGTCATTAGTGCTAATCAACGTTCTAAATTTACTATTAGTCAACAATAAATTCTTTTTTCTTCAATGTAAAACGGTTGGAACAAAACAAGACAGCAGAAAAATCAATAAGGAAAGTTTAAAGTTCTTAAAGTTTAAAAAAATTTAATTATTTTTGTAACAATACAATGCGGTGCAAAACTTTAGCACCACCCCCTTTTTTCGCTGTATGGCCACAATTTATTCGAGTAATTTTCACTCTTAGTTTACAAAAAAAAATGCGAAAGAGCAAAAAAAACGCATTTTGTTACAAAAAAGTTTGCATAAATTATTTTTCAAGCCTTTGCTCTTTTAGCTTGCCTTTCAGCTGAACACCTAGCACAAAGAAACAATTGATAAACCATTCGAAAGAGGAAGAATTATGCTACAAAAATGTATATTTGTATTTTTTATATGAACTAAATTCTGTCATTAAAAAAAGTTTAAAGTTTTACAAAGAAGCTTTTTTACACCCGTTATTACATTACAACAACTTTTATTTTGCATAACATCAAGATAATAATAAAAAATTCAAAGCAATGAAAGCATAAAGTTGCATATAAAAAAGTTTTATTTTTTTGTTAAAACACTTTGTATCTGCCTCCATATTGTGGACGGCTGCCAGTTGCTGTCTGAAAATAAATTTATTCATTACTATTAGACAATTTATTTAAAGACGCATCCTCACACCTTATACGCGTTCTTCACAAATTTGAATTGGTGGAGATGTTTTTCATTAGAAAACCAAAGTTTTTATCATTTTAAGAATAGATTATTCAATTTTTTAAAGGTAATCGTTAAAAAATTTAATCCTATAATAAGAATAAGAATCTTCGCAAATCCAAATTTGTAAAATACACATAGACGGTTTTTTTTTAAATAAATTATACTTCCTTAATGAAAAAATAAGCTTCAACGAGAGCAAAATATAAAAGACTAACCATTTGTCTCAAAGCTTCTCGCATTATACGCACAATCTCTTCTTTGGCTCTTCTCAATGAAATTTCATCTCTAGCCTCCAAAAACAAGTACAGTTTTCTTTCTCCGTCTTTGGGGTCTTTGCCATTGGGATAGTGAGTACCTTTGACAGAAATTCCCACATCTGCAAACTCTTGTACTTGAGCAACACTGTCCTACAAATATTATATAAAATGGAATGTATTTTATAACAACAATTGATCATACTTACTCTAGAACAAACTCGATATCTCAACTGCTGAGGGAAATCATTAATCTCCAGCTCTTCTTCAAAGTACTGGGCTTGCTGTTCAGAATCATCGCCCAAAGTCAATTGGGAAGGCAGATAGTTGAGCCTTTCATTTAGTTCCACTGCTTTCTGTTTAGCGATTGAAGCTGCCTAAAATTTTTTTTCATGTGTACGTGTTAGCTATTTACTGTTAACCTTGCATGTTAAAAGAGTATACTTGTTGCAATCCCATATTGCAACCCCATATATTTGCAACCCACATTTGCAACCCCATATATATAGAAAATAATAAGCCGATTCGAACGTTTAGAATTTTTTTAACGCAAGGAAGTTCGACATGGGAGTAATTTTTTCACTCCCAGGTGCAGTTTTCGACGGCGGATCTAGAAAAAATATGAACGAAAGAAATTGGTCACTGGGAAAAATTTTTTCTTTATAAAAACAATTTTTTTGCGGTTTTTGGTCTCTGGCGGCCTAAAAACTCATCCTCACGGGAGTGTCGTTATTTTTACTGGATTTTCTACGATTTTTCCTACAAGAAATCTATATACACTGCATGTGAGCCGAGGACCGGAACATGGGATCTATACTTGCGAAGTTGGCAACAAACCAAAAAAGGACCAAAATTTTCGGTCGATTTTTTGCGCATATTTCAGAGGCCAAATACACCATGTTCATGAGGAAAAAGTGCCAATTTTATTGAAAACTATCTTTGATAGCCCCTACCCCCTAATACCCCCCTTACACCCTCCTTACACCCCCCTTACACCCCCCTTCATGTCCATAAGAAATCGGAAACATGGTCTACAGGCGGCGTTTAAGGTGTAAGGGGTGTGTAAGAGGGGTGTAAGGGGGGTTGTAAGGGGAATGTTAAGGGGGTGTTTGTATGGATCAAAATCAAAGTTTGCGATCACTATAAAAAGATATCATGTTTTGCAGCAAAAGGAAAAGTCGTAAAAAATCGTCTTTTAAGTAGACAGGCAAAGTTAACTGTTACTATGAATACAGTAAACTCTCGATATAACGGCCCCCCCCCCCG
>BBSZ01013815.1:9491-31985 GCA_000981365.1 Subanguina moxae
GAAAGAAACTACATCGGATGACAAAGAGGTGCCAGTAATGAGAATTCGAAAAGCAATTGCAGATGATTTAGAAAGTAGAATGGAGGGATGGCAGTCTAAAAGGTTGGATTCACGTCAAATTTCGCATGTTAGGATTTCAAAAGGTTTGAATTTAGAAGCTTACTTCTGGCCACTGCGTATGATCCAAACTACAAGCTTCGTTATTTTGACGAATCCTTAGCTGGCGACGTCAAAAAGATGATGGAAGAAGATCTGAGGGAATCTGCAAGTCGGTTCTTCGAAGTGAAGGATCGATTGAAGCTGTAGAAATCGCTACGCTACCAGAAACACAAGTGGATGATATGCTAAAAGAATTTCTCGAGGTTACCAATTCGCCAATTTCGACAATTCACTTCCACAGCATGTTTTTAGGAGCACACGGATCATGAGTTAGAACTGCCTGTAGAGAAGGTCACTTACTACAGCAAGGCATTAGTTGAGCTGACCGAATATTTAGCTGAGCCTGCACCATCCAAAAAAATAGATCCAAGTCAGTACTGGAAATTGAACAAAGACAGATGGTCGAAGTTCCATAGTGCACCGATTGGATCCGTGGAAAGTGAGCGCCTTTTTTCTACTGCAAAGTTTCTTGCATCTGATCTCCGAAAGAGTCTCACAGGAGAAAATCTTCAAATGTTATTATTTTTGCATCACAATCTTCCCATTTTCGGCTTCAACTATTGAGTGTTGTTATCATGTTTCGGTTGTTTATGTTTGGTGGTTGAATAAATTTTGTAAACAGTTGCTTTATGGATATTGAACCCACTTCCACTTCCAACTATTCCGCACTTTTTTCACTTCCACTTCCAATTTCCATTTTCAAAATTTTACTTCCGTTACACCCCTGCTCAGCACTAATAAGACCAACTAATCCTGTTGTTGGCCGCCAAGTGTATAATCCACTTTTTGTAGCTCTTTTTTTGTTGTTTAAATTTGGACGAGGTCTTTGAGTATTCCTGCTTAAACGTGTTTGTTTGTCTTTGATTGGTGCTAAAAAAGAAGCAGACATTCTTTTTGGAGAGCAGGCACATGCTTTGCAGTAGATAAGAATATTATTACTCCATTTTTACTGTTGTGGGAATGCTTAACCAAACAATATACAAAAGGCTTTTATTTCTTGGCTCTTAATTTCAAGAAGCCAGTCCACCAATTTGCTTTTAAATCTTGGACCTCCTCCTTGGTGTGTTGACCAGGTGATTATGTTGATCGAAGTAGTTTCCTTGATCACTTGGGGACTAAGCCAAATTAGGACTAAGGCAAATTTGACGACCGGCTTCTTGAACAGGAGATTAATTGACGATACTGCAGCATATCATTCCCTTCCTTCCCAATCAGAATTTTTTGGACTAATAGGTGGACTATGCGCAGTATATCGTCTTAGGCTAGTACTTGGGGTATGAAAACGCCTTAGCACTTGGTTTACCTTGGGATATCAAGGCATAAAATCTATCTCAGCATAAGGCGAGGGTATACCCATACTAGGTGTAGGGGTGTGTGCTCCACCTACGATCTAAGCCTAAGGCTCAGTTCGAATAAAGGCCCTTTATTAAAGGGTGAAGGATTAGGCCTTGGCTTAGGATAGTAACAAAAAACGAAAACCAGGGGTTTACCTGGGCTTGGACTTACCTTCATCCCCCAATCATCAAAAAGCTGAAAAAAACAAAAAATTTTCCCATTTTCAGCCAAAAGGAAATAATCTACAACTTTCAGGGTTTTGCAGCCACTCCGTGCCTTGTGAAGTGTTTCCTACTTTTTGGCCAGCATATGACCTCCTCTAAAGGCAAAGCATCCATCAGAGAACTCGTAGCGTTTTGGTAATTATTTTGGTGCTTGCCATTAGGCTCTCTTTAAGAATCCGATCCACTTTTGTCTTGGCCCCTAAGCTGATTTTTTAAAAATCATTCTCAACCAGGGTACAGGATTGGCTAGGTACTTGTCTTTTCTTTTGTTTTGATCTTCAGTTCTGAGTTAAAAATTCTGACTCTCTTTTCTGTCTTTGCTGTCGTCTTCTAGATCTAGCTTTTGGTAAGCCTAAGGTTAGACAAGCAAATAGATAAGGCTTGGTCTCAGTCTTGGCCTTAGGGCCAGCGCATATCCTGGTTCAAAAATCGCCTTGTTGAGACCAAGACAAAAGATGGACCCGATTCTTAGATAGTAGCAGACTTGTCGTGATTGTAGGATTTTTGGACTGGCCAACAACTATGCCTATGTGGTTATGCTCAGCGGTCAATTTTTTTTATTTCCAGTCAGATTGTTAACAAAACAAAAAATTGAGAACATGCTTTTAGCAGCCTCCGATATAATTGCCAAACAAGAGTGGAGTGTGCAGGAAACGTCACTGAGACTCAACAGCACACAGCATTGTGAGGTAAAGTAGATGTGAAGTACTATTGTGAGGTAGACTATCAAAATACCATTTTGCCTTGATTGCTCTCTGATTTGATGGTTTCAAGTGTGTTTTGCAGGAGAACATTGTGGTGAAAAATTGTCAACAATTGTCCACCGGAGCTGTTCTCTTGGCCGATATACTGCCTGCTCTGCTCATCAAGCTTACCTTCCCCTTTTTTATGCACCGTAATCAATACTGCCGCATTTATTCTAATTGAATGGCAGTCTTTAATAGACGGCTAACTCCTGCAAGGGGGGGTGAAAATGTGGTGCAGGAAGGCTTCGTCATTGTTTTTCATTTTCAAAATCAACAGAGGATGAGAGGTACTTGAGGGATGAGGAGTAAACCGCATTCCAACTCCTTCCCATATATAAAAGTGTTTTAGATCCTTCTAAGCATTCCCAACACGCTAAAAACAAAAAGAAAAAAAAGAAGAACAAAAGAAGCTATTTTCAGCCTCTCTTCGTTATAGAAGTCTTTTGGGGAATTAAAAGTTACCATATTTTGCCTTGGTGACGAGGGTAAACAACCTTATGAATGGTAGTTTTAGACCCAAGGTACTACACTTAGGTCTACAGCTAAGCTCTAAACTTAGAGTAGGCCAGCCTATGTTAGCCGAGACTTAGTATATACCATGTTATGCATAGGTTTAGTGGTTCACGGCTAACCTATGCTGGCCTACCCTAACCCTAAGGTTTAGTTATATGCCCAGGTGTAGTTTTCGGTGTTTAAAAATATCAATTCCAAGGTTGCTTACTCTGGTCTCTCAAGGTAAAATCTGAAAAATTTCGACTACCTAAGGACTTATATGACAAAGAGAGGCGGAAAACAGCTTTTTTATTCTTTTTAGTTTTGTGAGCCTCAGTGCTGGCCATTATGCATCCTAATTTTTTTGAAAAAAACTTATTTATCGTTTTTAGCATATAAAAATTTCTTAAAACTGGTTTAATGCTTCTTTAATGAAAAAATGCCCTTTTTTGCCCCTGTTGTTTTTTGAAAATAGAAAGAAATGGAGAAAGGTCTTGTTGCCAAAAAGTTAGTTGGGACTTCTCTTCAATTAGAGTAGATGAGTTATATGTGTTTAATGGATATGTGTTAAAAAGTTTATGCTTGAGGTATTCCATTCGGGTATGTTTGCATATATTTGGTATTCCGTGGAAATGACACCTCTTGGCCGTTTGCAGCTTGCGACACTTTGTGGTGTGCAGTCTGCAAGTAGTCAGCTATCTGGTTGTAGCCTTTTCCAACAGCATCTATGTCTCTCTCTTGGGTGTTGCTACTGCCTCTCTCGGCTCAGGTATGCAGTCAACGGTTCTAGTGAACAATCCAACCCATTTTTTGCCTTGCTCCAAGACCAAGACCTTTAGGATAGTTCAGCATAGGTTAGCCAAAACCCTTAAGGTAGACCAGCATAGGTTAGCCGAGATTCAGCGAATGTTTTCGCAGAAGAGTCTTTTTTTTATCAAGAGTCTACTAAATTTTCTTATTCTTACCATGATGACTACTCATTGGTTTAGGCTTAGGAGAAATCTGTTATCTGGGTTTGTCCGCCCACTATTCCAAGTAACTGTTAACATGGTCTAATTTTGTTTTTTTTCATTTTCCAAATTGCCAGGAACACCATCTCCGCATGGTCTTCGGGTACTGGAGGTTGTTTTGAAATCTTTGCTTGCCAAAGGCTTAACACAGCCAATTTAGGTGCTGGTATTGTTGCTGCCATGGCTTATGCGGTGATTATTTTACTTTCTGACAAACATCTAGTTAAAAGTGCTTAAAATTACAGGTATTTACAGAACCAAAACTAGCTGGTCTATCACCCCGAACTGCCTTGCTGAGCATGCTGATTGTACCAGTTGTGTTTGCCATCACGTAAGTGACACAACCTTCTGGTATAAATTATACCGGTATAAATTCATATCTAAAATGTATTTCAGCTATTGGTTTGTGTTGACACGTTCTCCCACAGTCCACACAATGAAATTGCTGGAAGTGAACACTTGGCTCGTGCCTAAACCCTCAAGGCAAATGCAGCACTTTGTGAAGAAAGCCTCAATATCTAACGACATCTCTAAAGAAGCTTATTTACCCAATGAAAAGAGGATAATCACTGAGTCTGAGAGTCTCACCTTTTTTACCAAACTTCGTATTGTTGCGGTGATATTTTAAAATTTTTAAAATTAAAACTATTGCTCAGAGAAGTCTCCAAAGGTCTAATGTTGATTTTTTTATTATTTAATATTAGATTGAAAGACTAAAGCCTAAGCCTAAGCATAGAGTAGGCGAGATCCAGTGTATGTATGCCTAAGACCTAGGTTTAGGCTAAAAACAAGACTAAAAAATAACAGAGAGATCCAAGGTAAAAAATGGGCTGAATTCTAGGACATGACCGTTTCACCTTTAGGCGGCTTTTCTAGCAACAGTTGCACTATCTCATGTCTAACCATGAAAATGTTTAGCCACTTTTACGATATATGATTCCTCTTTCATTAGTTTACTATGCCGAGTATCTGATCAATCAAGGGATTGTAAGTGACCGACAAAATTATTATTTTTTTTCTTTTTGTGGTTCTAGGTGGAGACCATCTATGTGAGTCTAACTAAATGTTGATTAGTGCTGATTACACAACCATTTTTAGTTTGATTGTTCCCACGGCTTTTCCCTTTCCAAAGCTAGTCAATACAGGTGGTACCAAGGTGGGATCTTTTTGATTGTAAATAAATAAGCAAGTTTTTTTAGTGCTCTACCAAGTGGGCGTGTTTATTTCACGCTCTTCTGTAAATCTGATTGAGTTGCCTTCATGGGCTTTATACGTGATGCCGGTACTACAGGTACTAACAAAACACTTTTTTCACCTGACTAAAATAGGCATTAGCTGTAGATGGTCAATGCAGTGATCTTCTTCCTGGACTCCATATACAAGTATATCCCACATATTGCCTTGATGTAGGTTAAAATCAAGCATTTAAATATAGTATTTGACATGTGTCCGTCAGGCCTTTTGAATGTGGCGCCAAAAAAAAATTCTTTTGGACACCGTTATGTCCAATTTTTTGTACGGAACATGGTTTTACGATCTCATAAAAGGCACAACTACATCAAAGGGCTATCGAATGAGCATTAACTTCTATATACGAAAATGAGTCTATATGGTCGAAGTGCTGTGCACAAGCCGAGTAATTGAAATTTCAAAAATCAGATTTTTGCTTTTGGAAATCGTTATGTCCAAATTTTTGTAAGAAACTTTTACTTTTATGGTTTATGGTTTTACGATCTTATAAAGGTCGCGAGGACACACAAGAGGATGGTAGCCTCGGGGATGACACTCTCGGGGACGAAGTCCACGGCGAGGATAAAAAAGATGACCAAGGTTGAGGCGAGGACAAACAAAAAGATAGAGGCTGGGGGGACAATACTCACGGGCACGGAGCCCACGGCGAGTACACACAAGAAGAGGGAAGCCAATTATTTCCACAAGCACGGAGGCCGGTGTAAATTGAGACTCCCGCGAGTCACAAGTCAATAACTCGCAAATCACACATTTTGACTCGCAAGTCATTTTACCCGGGAATCTGACTTTACCTTTATGAAAAAATTTGTTGACGAAGCGATCTATTAGTAAATTTTTTCTAAGCCTCGGCTACATTAGTCGCGACTAACTTTAGCGACCACCATACAGCCAAAATGAGGTCTTAAATCTCGAGTTTTTCGAGAAAAATCGGCTCTGAAAGAAGTTACACATACCCCAACTTTTAATTTTAGGGTATGTGTAATGGAGAACCAATTTCTCCCGAAAAACTGGAGATTTGTGATCTTAGTTTGGCTGTTTGGTGAGTCGCTGCAGTTATTCGCGACCATTGTAGCCGAGACCTTAGATTTCGAGGTAATCCCGAAAAAAACCCGGACCCCTTTTTCCAGTTTTTCATTGATTCTTATGGAAGGATTGGTCGGTGGGGCCAGCTATGTCAACACTTTCAACCTGGTTCACAAAGAGGTAACAACTTTTTTTTTAAAAAAAAAGGTTGAAATTTGTTATTTTAGGCTCTTCCTCACGTCAAAGAGTTTAGTTTATCGATAACAAGTCTTTCAGACTCACTGGGGTATTTGTTTTGTGTGTGTGAAGGGCTTAATAACAAAATCTGTACGTTTCAGGATTGTTTTTGCGGCTCTGTCATCTATTTCAGTACACACATATATATGCTCTGTACCTACTTCGAATTCTCGTCTTTAAAAGAAAAAACATTAGTTTTTGTTGTACATCATTGTCTGTTTAACAACGATAGAGTTAAATCACGTGTCATATACCGTCCAATAAGGCGGTTTCTTGGCTGTCGTCTTATTAATTTTAAAGACACGAAACACTACGGTTGTAGATAGGGCCGATTTTCATATTTAATAGAGTAATTTGCACATCAAAATTGAGTGGCAAATTGCTATCTTACGGTACCATCGCGGACCATTTAAAATCAAGAAAAGAATTTAAGCCGGCTTCAAATCAACGACACAAGTGTAACCACCACCAGCCGTTTTCATAGCTCTTCTCGCAACTCTTCATTGAACTAAACAACAGAGACAACGTAACTTTTAAAGACGGAAGAACATTTTTGAATGGAGACCATATGACATCTCTCAACTGGCTTTCTCGCTTCTTAAATTTTTACTGTTCTTTGCATCTGACATTCCCTGACTTTGCATCCTAACACCCGAAATCGCCATGTAATAGCCAGTACGATATCCTTAAACATTAGATAGCAAATAATTTGAAAAGTTGATTAAACAAACCTGCCACAAAATGCGACACAAGGGCGTTTTTCTTCGCAGTTTCTAGATCTTCAGCGCACACCGTTGAATCGAAAAGCAAGGTATTAGGTGGACAGAACACTTCAGAACCCTAAAAGTAATCCTATCACCAAAGAATAAAATTTCGTCGAAATGAAGTAAATATGTACCGAGGGATTTTCGAATGGAACAGCGGAAAAAACGCCAGATAAAGCCGTCTAAATATTGATTGCCTATTATCCATTACTAAAGACTCAAATTAAAATTTTTTTTTAATTAAGTGTTTTTCTATCAAATTTTTAGAACTTGATTATTTTAGCGGTCTCTCAATAATTTTTTTTTCAGCGTGTAGCCCTGAATCTTTTCCTTTCAATAATGTATCAACTGATTCAATGTTCGCAAGAGAAAGTTGGAGAAAAAAGTTTTTAGATAAAGCAAGAGATTTGCTTTAAGTATTTCTATCTCCAACTTTTTTTCAACAACATTAGGTCATTCGATACCTCAAAAAGAACAGATCTAAATATATAGAGATCATTAAAAAGTTGCTGAAATAATCAAGTTCTAAAAATTTGATGGGAAAAAGACAAATTGACACGAGACTTCACATAAATCCCCACAGTAAAAACAAAATACAAAGTGCTTGCGAAAATCACCTTTAGCTTGCTAGCCATCTCAGACAAATTCTTTTGCTCCAAGCCAGCTTCGGGAATTTCATTCAAAAATTTGTCAGCATTTTCATCCCACTCCACGTCGTCTTCGCTAATAACACTTGCGAAGGAGATAATGAAAAGTCAAAATCTACCTCAACAGATCTGCTAGCTTGACTTTTTCCTTAGTATCGTACTCTGTGAAAACAACTTCACAGCTTATATCAGACACATCTACAAAGCGAATCTTCGCCTCGTAATACTTTCCATCTTCGGAGAATGGAGCCTAAAGATAAAAAGTTATTTCTATCTCGAAAAGGGAATTAAGGTACCATGCAAATATCGCCTTTTTTCCACTTCTGAAAATGACATCACACTCACCATGGTTTGTTATATTTGAAGTACCTTCTTCACTAGACTGCGAACAGCAATCATCTCTTCCTTGGCATAAGCGATCATTTCGCAAAACTAAATTGCTATAATCAAAAGCTCCATCAAAACTTAAATAAGCCTAAGTCCTCGAAAACAAAATTTTACAAGTTTAGGATACAAAGACGTGAACAGTGCCAATATTCCCAGAGATAACGTACGAAAATAGGAATTTTTATTTGGGAGCGCAATAGATGTGCCAATGTTCTACTATTCTTTTAATCTCTCCTGATGTGAATAAGAATTTTCTTTGCGCCAGCTTGCGGCTGAATTCCCATCGGCTCGTCTGGAAACAAATCGAAGAAATTGCGAAGAATGGCACCAGCAAGTTCCTGAAAAAAACAAGAAACGATCTTTACGCACCAAGCCCAGAGCAACTACTGGATTGAAGTCAAATGCCGCTACATTCTCCAAATTAGCTACCCGATGGAGACAAGGCACAAGCCCGGTTCTCTTGAAGACCGCAACGGAATACGCCTTTTTTTCTGGACGTCCGACCAAACAGTGATTAATACTGTGCAGGGCACGATCTACCAAAGTAGCATCCAAGTATTCATCCAAGATCTGCACCAATATATGCGCCACTCCGCCACTAATAAGATATTCATAGACTTCAGAAGAAGCACCCATCAACGCATTGACCAGGACCCAGTAAGCCTCCTAAACTCATAAAAGTGCAATCTAAGACAATTAAAACGTAATTCACTTTTCTTTTTCGCGGATTGGCATCATTGCACAAGAAAAATATGTTTCCAACCATCTTTGGAACCCCAAAGAGTTTCGTTATATGATCCTAAAAGTGTACAAGTTAAAGCTGTGACGCTCTAGAGATAAACACTCACCTGCGTACCCGCTGCAATATTGCTCAATATCCAAACACATTCACGAGAAACTTGTAGAAGATCGGAATTCATGAGTTCGTTCTAAAGATAGTTCCGAAAAACCAAGAGATTCAGAAAAAAAAATTCTACAAGATCTGGAAGAATGTTGAAATCGAGCATACGCGTAGTCTGCTCATCGGTACCCGTAATAATATTCCCAACCGCACGCAAACTTCCAGCCAAAACGCGAGAGCATCTGCTTTTAAGAAGGTCAACAAGCATTCTAACTAAACCAGGCTCGTCGAACACAGCAGCAATCTATGATTTTGATTAGCTAATTGTTTTGACTGCATAGTTGAGGTCTTACTCGTTCACCTTCTAATGTGGCATGATCAATTAAATAGGCTATGGACCAAACTGAGTCAGAGATTATTTCATCACTCTCAAAGCACTCAACGGTTCTATGGAGCTGATTCAGAAGTTTGACCACGTCCTAAAAGCAGAACTGCGAAGGAGAAGAAAAAAAATGTAGGAACTCCTGACGGAAATTAGTATCTCGTTCATCCCACTTCGCAGCACATTTACCAAGCACCAAATCGCAATTTTTCGAGACTCGTATTGCTGATAGGCAGGTAATTCTAGCAAAGAGACTAACACCGGCAAAATATTCGCTTGGCGCACACATTGTCGACCTGAAGAAATTTGAAGCACAGGATTGCATGCGAAATATCTTACATCTTTGACAGTCTGCAGCTAAATTGCCAAGAGCCCAGACTGCTTGATCTCGGATTTCTCCAGTCGACGTTTCCGCCAAAGTTTTGAGAGCCGTTATTCCACCCTAGAACTCCAATTAGTGACAGGTCTTAAAGTCGGCAACTCTTTGGTAATCGTACCGACTGAACTATTCGATGAGTAATTTGCCTAGATCCACAAGCCAAATTCGTCAAAGCCCAGCTAGCATTCAATTGTACTTCGGTGAACGGTCGTCCCAAGCACGAGATCAATTTCGCTATCTCAAAAAAAATAGTCGGCAAAATAAAGGTGGCATTCTCAACGCAACACATACAATTTCCCCGATTAATTCGCCAGGCGGCTCTTGGCACGATGCCAGTTTCTTGCGAAAGAAAAGGCTAGAGGCCAGCTGAAAATGGAAACAAATTGTGACACTAAAAAATCAAGTATGCATTATTACTACCTGTGCCTCGTTAGAACTCTGTGCATCGAGCATTGTCAAAAAAATAGATGCTTCATGCGCAGAAAAAAGGCCTTTATTCCGCAATAAACTCATTTGTTGCAGCTTTTAGAAAGACAGAGATGATTGTTGCACGACTGACTCGGCAGAGGCGGAACGAAAGAATGAGCGCGTGGAGGACGCTGGTTTTCAACACAGGGGTTTTTTAAAACGTAAAAAAGCGCTCAGGCATTACTTTTTTCCCAGAAAGTGTTGTGTTATTCTAATGTGTTTTTAGAACTGCGTGAAGGTCGATGCCGAAGCGAGGAAGAAGGTTGACCGTCTGCACATGAAGTCTGCTAATCGTGGAAGTCGAAGCGAATCGCCGAAGTAAAAGAAGCTAAAACTCTCGCAATCTCCTAATTTCCCACCTCAACAAAACTCAGGGCCGCTAAAGTATTTCTTTAATTCCACTACAAAGGATAGACAGGAAGAGCTGGACATATTATTTGTATATTATTTTTTTTGGGCGGTGGGGAGGGGGCGTATAATACAGTAGTACCGAATATTTTTTTCAAATGTTATGGAGGGATGAATGCGGGAAGGTTGCGGGTAAATTGTGGGTCGCCAAAATCGGGTCGGACAAAATCGGGTCAGACAAAATCGGGCCAGAACATTCATCCGGGTTTTTGGAATCGCAGCAAGGGGGTAGTCTTTATTCTCAGTCATATTTTATTGATTTTTCCTAAAGCTTTGTTTTCTCTCTTCTGTTCACGGCTAACATGCGCTGGCCAACCCTAAGCCTAAGGCTTAGTTGCAAAACTTTTTTTTTATTACACTTTAGCCCCCTTTTTCCCGTGTTTCGGTTTGTGTTACAGGGAACATTCATAAATTTAGCTGTTTCTCCATGCACCAAACGAACCAAGTGGATGTCCACTTAGTGTGATTTTTTTTTTCTTACTTTTAGGTACTCAAATTCTTTTTCCTGTACTAATTCTTAAGCCTAAAGAAGGCTTGACAAGGATGGATTACCGTTTTATAGACTTTTCCAAAGCACTACAAAAGCACTACGTAAGACGGTATTTTAACTCTGTCAAATCCATGTTATTAAAAAGACGCTTCAGAGTTGTCAAATAACGTGGTGTCATTACTGCATTTGATCCAGCTGAGCCCGATTGTCGTATCATTCTCAAAACGCTTTAGAACGTCATAAAGAGTTGTTTTGAGGCACTCCTTGGGCTACAAAATGCTCTACAGTGTGCGGTTTACCCCACTCAAAGTTGTCTCAGTAAAACTTAAATCTTTGCGTAAATTGAATCCTTGAGTTGTTAATCAAATAAGGTTGTTTGATATAGAAAATTTTAGCATGCAGTCTGTTGTAAACCATACCTACATCCAAATGGTTTTTTGGGAAACAAATGTAGTGAGTCGTAAGTGTAGCGAGTTGATGTAGTGAGTCATAATCTACTCTACACTCCGAAAAAAATAGAAGGGCTAAATTGGGTTTCTAATTTGGTAAATTATCTTGCTGATGAAATATTTAGTGTCAAACCTAGCTATAGTCTACCTACTTTGGCCCAGGTCTTGGTGTATCTTGTAGCGGAATAGGAGTTACTAAATTTTACTGAAAGATGGACCAAACAACCTGGACTAAGGGCTTTTGTATCTATATTTGTGTGGTATCTATATGGCGAAGTTTTATTGTACAGTTAATCAAACACGTTTGTCAAATTTAATCTATGAGACAATTGGCTTTGGATAAGTGCCTGCTCAGCCACCACTATTTGAACGCGCATAGTGAACACAGCTGTCTCTAGTTTGGAAATGGACTGCTTGATCTTCAGAATGGGTGCTGCAAATGTTTATGATACAATTTTAAAAAGTCGGCCCTATTTAAGAATCCGATCCATTCCTACCTTGTTCCCCAAATTAATTTCTTCGAATAATGTTTAGAAGAACTTTAAACTTGAAGAGGTAACCTATGGAGGAAATTTTTTCAAAAATAAGAGGCGCGAACCAGCTAATTCTCGTTTGAATAACCTTTTGTGTGCGACACGAATTTTTTTCTCTCTATTTTTTATCGGCTAAATTGGTTGTTTTGGTTTTTCATTTTTGTTTTCAGGTGTTCTAGTCAAACCACGTGGATGATGCAGGCGAGAACCCTATGGGCTATTAGATAAGTTTCTTCATTTTTCATTCACAGTTTCCTTCTTACTGAAAACAAAAAACCAAAACAACCAAATTAGTCGATATAAAATAGAGAGACAAAATATTCGTGTCGCCAGTTGCCAGTTGAGAGCTGAAAAAAGAGAACAGAAAATAATGAAGAACAGAAAATATTGACTGAACCAGGCAAAAATTTGAAAACGAAGTCAAAAGTTCAATTTCGAAAAAGAAAATTCAAATCTCTGGAGTACCTGGTACCCGATTTCTAAATTTCTAGCATTGATCGCGAGTATGCCCCTTTAAACCATGTTACACGCTAGGTCTAGATGTTAGGCCTGAGAGTCTCAGGCTGAGACTAAGCCTAATTTATAAATCAGTCTTAGGACTAGACTACTGGTTGGGTGAGCACTTTTCTCTTTGTTGGATGACCCTTAGATCAAAAGAGAAGCCTACTCTATTCTGTAGTACCTTTATTCACCCGACCTAACATCATATGATTTTTTTTTCTGTAGGGATATTTGAAGTGTCATATTTGAAGAATCATCCTGTAGCGCACAAAACAACTCACTTCCGTTGGTGTTTTGCATGCCTTGCTCCTCTATTTGTTGTTTTATCTAAAATTACTATTCTTAAAGCCTTTATACGTAGTCAAAGTTTGGCCCAAAATGTGTAAATTTTTGTTTAAATGTATACACGAGTCACTTTAATCATCTAAAAACATGCTTGATCTATTTCTCGATTTAAGTTGTTGAGTGTCTCTGTTCGACTGTTCAACGTTCCACTGCTCTCTCTAAAATAATATGTAATCAATTTAATTAAAGGGCCATTGCCGTTGCGGACAATGATAATTTCTAGAGATGACGACAGGACAGGATCCTGTACAGGACCCTGGTTCTGGTATTTTGTGCTGAAAATGGAGTCCTGGACCTGGTGATAAGCCTGCGCCAAAAATCCTGGCTCAGTATCATGCTGGGATACAAAATCGTCATCTCTAATGGGTGGAACATAAGTTCGTGACGGGTTTTTAAAACCCTTTATCTTATGTTTATTATTCTACGTTAATAAGGTTAGCAGCATTCGAAGGCCCCGTTCTTCCTCTTTTGAATGGTGTATCAGACATAAACTTTATTCAGCGAAGTGACCACCATTGGCATCAATACATAAACGAAGACGTTTTGGAAAGTTGCTGATGGCATTCTGAATCATTTTTTCTGAAATTTCATCTAATTTCTTCACCAGAGAAGCCTTCAGAGCAGCGATTGACCTGTGGGACTTGGAGCACGCTTTCGACTGTAGATATGACCAGCAGAAATGGTCCATTACACTTAAATCCGGAGAGTTGGGCGGCCAGTTACCTTTCATAGCAGCATTGTCGCCCCAATGAGAATCAACCTTGATGAAATGAGGAAAGTGCTCCTCAATCCAGTTCTGGGTTTCCACAGATATGCCGGCTATAGGTGACAATTGGACATTCCAACAAGAGGGAGTACTTTCGCATTAAGTTGTGGAAGCCCAGAACTGGATTGAGGAGCACTTCTCACATTTCATTATTTCGCATATTTTGATGCGCGTGGCACACTTTCTACTAATCTTGAGAAGCCTGTTCCCACTATCGGCAACAGCAATGTTTCTTTTAAAGCTTTTGGACCTACCGGTATTGCTCACTAATAGCTGCTAGGTCATTCTGCCGCAATCTGTAGACCTGAAAAACACACATGTAAAGGTCTTTTATGATAATTTTAAAAACAACCTGTAGCAACCCATCAAATTGAGTGTTTAGATGTGCTTCTCTGGACTGGATTCTTTCCATAGACTGTGTTATCTCTTCTACATTTTGCACAAGATATGGCTTGATCTCTTTAAACTGGTCCTTAATGGCTTGCTCATATTTTTGAATTTGTTCAGCGTGCATTCTCCAATCCTAAACGAGGATGCTAGACTAGTCAAAATGCTGGTTGCAAACACTAATACCTTCAAGTTAGATCGAATGGTTACTTTCAGTTGGGGGATTACCCTTCTTAGCTCAGCAGTCATCGTGTTTGCGTCTGTGAAGTTGTGAAGAATTTCTTTCAGCGGCGCTTCATTTAATTCGTTGGCGTAGAGATGGTCTCGATCAAGCAGGTGGGTGATGTCATTGTTGCGTACAGTGTGATGGTCTTCTTCATCGTCTTCATCTTCTGCTAAAGCCACGTCTTCCTCTTCTTCCAACTGGACCTAATAATTAATTGAAGCACTTTATGCATCGAAAACAAAATATTTAAGACCGCAAATAAAATAACCTGATTTGCCGTAATTTCCATCTCATCCACTTGTATGTTGTCTTCGTTGTCTTCTGCTGCCTCTTCTACTACATTTATTCTAGAAATGAAGAAAAATTTGTGGTCTGCCAACAAGCACCCACTTTGAGAAATGAAAATTTTCGCTTTCGAGAGCCAACACTGTCAGTTTGTCTAACACAAACAAGCACTGATCACCAGAGCCAGACTAAAAAAAAAAGGGCACAGGTGAAAATAACAGTTTTCGTTGCAAACTGTAACCTGCTCACCTTCAATTTGTTTGAAGCAAATGGAATTTCAATTGCCTAAAGAGATATACCCCTAAGTACAAGGGACAAATAGAAGAAAAAGTTTACTTTTGCTTTCAAAGCTCCAATAATATTGGCAATTGTAGCATTGGGATCATCAAACTCATGTGGAATATCCATCTTGTAGAGTTTAGCCTTTTCATTGATCAGCCAAGCAGCAATATTTGTGAACAAGAAAAATTGTTCTCCAGTGTTTGTCCTGTTTACAAAATAATGTCTAAAAAAGACACACGTTGAAAAGATGTGGAAAATGTGTGCAAGACCACCTTGGAATAAGTTTGTAGCTGTCTGATTTGGGTAAAAATTGACTTTCATAATCAAGCAGTTTCAATCGCTCTACTATAGCTTCATTTAGGAGATATGACTCATATAGCTGGCCAGGTCCCGCATTCTTTTCAGCCTCCTCTCTTCCAAGCCTAGTGGATGCTCCCCCTTGCAAAACATTATGGTGTTCATTTTCAGCTAGATTGCCGGAATCTTGCTGGACAGCAGCATCCTCCGTTAATAGACTTTCTTCCGCCTCTGTCATTTAAGGTGGTTTATGTAAATGTATAAGTTTCGCAAAATTTTGTGTGAGAATTTGATTCAAGATTTTTCTCTGGTATTTTTGGTTGCTGAGCAACAAAAGCAGCAAAGGATAGCTTAATACACCTCCCTTACTACACGATGGAGAATGTTTTGTCAACATTTTGATGGGAGATTTCACATACCACCAGTTTCACAAAAAAGTACAATCCAAAAAAGTTTTGAGAAGTCCCCTAAGGCAAATTAGGTCAAACTTTAGATTAAAACTTTTTTGCATCGCTCGGCCGGTTCAAAAACATGTTTTCTGCCCTGCTCAGGACCTAAAACACCAAAACATATGTTTCCACATGGTTTTGGCAAGATTCGATGAACACACCCCAAGGCCAGGCCTGTGTTCAGAAAAAAAATTGCCCTTCTCCTCCGGCCCTAAAAATTTTCTTCCGTCTCTGGCCTCCAACTTTAAAACTGGTTGCCATGTCTTTACCCTATACGTAGCGTTATATTTCCAAGATCCTAGAGTTGTAATGGTCGCGTCATCTTGAGATTCAATATCTTGGTTCTCCGTTGTTAAAACTTTTTTCCTCCGCCTCCCGAAATTGGCCTCTCCTCCGGAGGATTCCTCCACAGGCCAGCACAGGCCTGCCCAATACCTAATTTACATAAATGAACTAGACTGCCTTGTTTTTTCATAATGATATGCAATTTTCTGCTGTTTCTATACATCCTAATTTGCAACAATTACTTTTGCAAAACAAAGACGCAACACAACTAAATCGACTAGCGCTTTATTGTCCATTTTTGCAGTGTGGAGAGTGTAAAAAAAATACAAATTACACAGTTCACAATAACACGAATAAATTATCTTTAGACAATCTAACAGTTCCCAGATAAAGAAAGTATACCCACAATATCTTCTCAACCCAACAAAAACTTATGTAAAAAATGTGTTAAATATTTTCCAACATTTCCACTTGACAATTTACTAAATCTACCTCGGAAAAAAAAATCGGTTGCTGCACTTTGGTATTCAAAGCCCTACCATTTCTAAGTTTTAACCACTTAAAAATAGCATTAATACCAGAGTTTCTTTGTGCAGTAGGTGCCAGTAAGCAAAGCGGCGTTCAAACTGTGTCTCTTTGGTGTTAGTGGTCTGCCTTGGAGGACCCATTAGAAAACACCTGAAGAATATTGGATAGCCAAGCTCTGTGTGCCGCATATCCCCAACTCTTGCCAAACATGCTTTCTGTTTGTTTTGAGTAGCTATCCAATATTCTCCAGGTGTTTTCTAATGGGTCCTCCGGGGTAGACCAAGTTACTTTTGATACTTATTCAATTTTTTTTATCACACACATGTACAAACATGTTTTCTATACTTTTTGAGTGCTTAAATGAACCAAAAAGAGGTTGGAATTGTTTTTTGGGAAGACTCTAGATACCAAAGTTTAGCCAAATTGATTGCTCTATTGGTTGATATATTGTATAAAGTTGGTTAAAAACTCAAAACACAAGAATACAACAACAACAGTCTATTCCAAAACATATAGAACAAGAGAAGAGACGAAAAAGATGAATCAATCACAACCTGCTGACGGGTCTTTTTTAAACATATATAGGGCGATATGGACTGGCTATAACTGCCAATGGTCTGCAAAGTCCACATACAAGGACGCCTCTATCCTTGCTATAGCTGTTTTCAGAGGCAGGGAACCATTCAAAAGGCTGGCCTCTCGGAATTGGCTGTTCTGAATAAGTATCTATGTTTGCGGGCAAATTGCCTAATAATCACACTTTAGGACCAAGTTTAAGCTAGAAGACGACAGCAAAGACAGAGAAGAGAGCTTTTGAAGCAAAAAGCTTTAGGATTATGGGGCGGGACGGGGATGGGATGCGAGAAAGCCGGTTGTGTGTGGTGCGTTGATTAGGTAAAACACGGTATATACCAGGGCTTCTAAATGTACTTTTTAAAAAGATTTGTACTTTTTTTCGGTCCCTGTAAAGAAAATTTTGGCACCAGAGCGGAGAACGATGAGCTTTACAACGAAGTGATGGAATGCTGCGACAAATTCCGGATGAAGTCTGGTATGCGGAATCGGCGGAGTACAAATGGCGGAAGATCTTCAAGGCGAGACAACAAATTTTCAAGTAGCGGATTTTAAACTACTTCTTTAGGAAAATGACTCTCTTCCGCATCTCTATCGTCTCGTCAGCACCATATTCTCCATCCAGCTGGCCAATGCGTTCGTCGAGCGCGTCTTCTCTTTGTGTAAAGCTCAGTGGTTTTCAGCCTTGGTATATACGGCCAACCCACTCTGACTTTCCTATCCCCAAAAGTCACATATGAACCAACACAAACTTCTTCTTAGAGATCGAGGGGACGTTGTATGGTGGGTTGACTGTATGAACGAAACCCAACTCGCCCCGAGTCCAACTCGCCTCGCGTAACTCGCCCCGGGTGCCAAATTATTTGTTAGTCATGAGCCACTAAACCTAGGTCTAAGAGGGTATAGGCTGAGTCTCAGCTAACGTACGCCAACCCACCCTAAGCTTAAGGGTTAGTTGTATGCCCAGGATTAGTTTCCGGGGTCTAAAATTGTGTGTGTGTATTCGGACTCAGGAAAAGACTAGTTGGGGCCGGGGCGAGTTGGGCTTTTACCGACTGTATATGTTTTACATAAACACCCACATGACTATATTGTTGTTGTTCACAGCTGGTGTACTGGGTGGTGGTGTGGTCGTTTTGTTGAGTGGCCAATGTGTGGAAGAAGGGATGCAGTTCTTGGAAGGAAGTCAAGGTTTTTATGTTTAGCAGAGAGGCTGAACGCAACTCTCGACCTCTTTCTGGCAATTCTTCACACTGAAAACAACTAGTATTTATTATGTTTTTTAACTGTGCTATTAGATCAGGCTGGATTCGGTTACCAAGTGGTTAAATAAAAATAATTTTGGAGGCTACTCGTATTCCCATCTGCTGCCTGGCCAGCATGGGACAAATACGTACTTTGGAATTGAGTAGTCGATTGATCCTGACAGCAAAAGGAACGAATACGTCAGAAAGTGTGTGAGTGCTTAAGGCAGATACAAATGCCCAGCGACACCTGCAATATACGTTACTATGACAGAAAATAGGCCAATAGCTGGAACACACATTTGGAATTGGGCCACATGACCAGAGGGTAGGGTGCATAGAGTCTCCAGCAGTTTGCAGGCGGCCAGGTAGAGTTGCATCCAGTGGTCATCCCTAGAACATTTCAAGTCGTCCAGCATGTTCGCAGTCGCACCACTCAATTGTTGCTCTATTTGGGTCAACACTTGCACCTGAACATGACCCATTACTTGGACAAGCTGAGAATTAATTGAGGTCGCCTGCCCTACCAACTCAGTCACCATGGATGGCCAGATAGAAACAAAACTGGCAGGTCTCATTCGAATCAGCAGTAATCTATAGCATAAGAACACCTGAACGTGCACAACGGGTGCTTGGCTGAGTCGGAGGTATTCGGAGAGTCGCTCTAAAATTCTTAAATTAATTTCCGGTGCGATTCCCACCAGAAACTGGTATTTATTATTTATGTTTCACATTAGGTTCGTTTTTATTTTTTGAATTTTTTGAAAATGACCGACGACGACCTTAATTGAGCGAGATAAACAGAATGCAATATTAATTTGCATTGCATCTTGGCTTCTCCCAACTCTTCTATCTAAGTGTAGTTGTCCCAAATGACGTCACGACCGCGCTTCTTTGCACTTTTACTCGCTTGAATAGGTGAATCAGTAGAGAGTGAAGACATCTAAGAATATCACTAAAACAAAAGAAAACAGAAAAAGCAGGTTGTAAAATGAAAAAGGGGTAAATAAGTATTCTGCGCAATTCTAAATTTAACAGGATGTCGGGTGATTTCAATTTTGAGTTATTGAAAAAAGCGGTTTTTCTTTCAAAAACTGCTGTGATTGTCAAAAAGATACAAAAATTTTTGCGTATAAAGGTTGTCTGGCTGATACTAAATACAACACACTCCCCCTCCCTAAGGTTAAGAAGAAAATTTTTGCTTTTCAAACATACCTTGTATTTCGTTCAGCTGTGAGCTGTACTGATCAAGCTCTGAGCTGAGAATCACAAAGGATAATCGCTTCAAGGACTGAGCACGCATCTCGTACTCTTGCTCTTTGCTTGTGATCAAGTTGGAAAGGCTGGTAGATGTTCCAGTGGTTATTCTGGCTGAAATGACTCATGATAGAACAAAGGTAATCGCTACTACCCAATTACCACCCCCCCCCCTTTTTAGCAACGGTTATTTGTGACATGCCTACCCAACAACTCTTTGAAGGAAATTTTGTCATTGGTCATCAAATTATCGATCACAATCAGCCACTCCTTGAGCGCGTGAATATCCATTTTGAAGAAGGCTGGAAAAAATTATAAATTGGCAAAAACTTGAGAAAATGCTGTAGTCACCTGGATCGAGCAATAGCTCCATGGCAGACTTCTTCCACACTGGTCGCATATAGTTGTAGGAGCTCATTGAGGCCAGGAACTGAGAGCCAGCCAAGAAAAATCGCACATTTTTGGCACTAAATATATGTGGTTAATCAAAATATTAGACTGCTCAGAATGTGTGACATGCCTACCCAATGGTCCCAGTGAAATGACATTGGCTATGGTTTTTTCCAAAAATTTTGATATTTTTAGACAAAAGTAGCCATTTTTGAAAGAAGATTTTTATTCTGATGCTTCCAGGTAGTCAAAATGTCCTCAAGGATCCGAATTCGAAAGCAGAAATTAGAAAAGTGGCTTGGTTGTCGAGATATGGCTGTAAGTAAGGTGGTCGGTGTTCCAAAATGTGAGTAGTCCAACTTTTGGTTATATCTTGACAAACAAGGCAATTTTTTTGGATTTTCTTTCAGAGTCGGATTCCTGAAGACTTTTTGACTACCTGGGGGACTCAGAATAAAAAAGTCTTTCAAAAATGGATACTTTTATTCAAAAATATCAAAAATTTTGGAAAAAAAAACATGGCCAACTATCCTCTTGGTTCCTTGGTGCCCCCTGTGGTTTTCAAAATTAAGTGATTCAAATCGGTTTTCTTGGCATTCTGTTTTTGACCTACTTTTTGAAGACAACTCTCGCGCAATTTACCACCCAATTTGTAGGGGCGATGGGAGCGTAGTCTCGAAAAATAAGGTATATAAAATTTTAAAGCTTGATTATCTAAGTCGTTTCTTATTAAACTTTTCTATCTTTTTTCAGCATGTAGCCCTGGATGGCCTCTTTCCAATGAGCTATTATCCGACTCGATGTTGTTGGAAAAACTTGGAGAAAATAGTTTTAAAATGGAAATACCCTTTGATCTATTGAAATACCTTTTTGTCTTATTTTTTTCAACAATATCGAGTGAGTTGATACCTCATTGGAAAGAGGAGATCCAGAGCTACACGGGGGAGAAAAAATAGAGAAACGTATGTGAAAAAAAGATGGGGTAATCAAGTTTTAAAAATATTTAACACACAGCCTTTGGAAAATAATACAAAAAAAAACTTTTTGGCTCTAAGATAGGGCAGAGTATTGTTCCAAACAGCTTGCAAGGTGGGCAAAAGCCTCTCTTTGTCCTCGCTTCTGGTGATCGAATCGATTAAGTCGGCAAGATGCTGAAACAATTCCATTAGGACGGTTATTGTCACAAATTAGAAAATATTTTGTATGCATACTGTGAGTAGAAACAGGGCATTGATGCTGTCGGTGGGGTCCTTCTTGTTAGTTGTATCTTTCAAGCTGGATCTCAGATTGGTGGCACTTTTCTTGGTGTCGGAGCTCATGGAGAGTTGAGCCACAGAGCCGTTGAACTGGCTCATTCCGTCAATAGAAGAGAGTCTAACACTGGGAATATAATTAATTGCCTAAAAATAAGCTAGGAACATTACCTATTGGTGGGAGCAGCCAACGAAATGGTAGAGCCCCTCATGGAACCAGCTTCGGAAGTCACAGAAGCAGCAACGTTTTTGTGATCCATAGTGGGGCTTACATCCGACAACTTCTGGTCTAAATGTTAGCTGATTGAGTATGTGTTGTCGTTTTGGATATAAGCATAAGCTTAAGCCAAAAACAGCTTGGTCGTGGGTTTTTGGCTGGTTTTATTGGGGAGAGGGAGCATAATGGAGTACCAAATGGATGGTTTTGAAATCTTTTAACGGGACAACACTTTCTCTCCAATCAAATGGTTGCAGGCGTTATGTGTGAAGGGAAAAGCGTACTTATGCAGCTTACCCCCCACATTTTTGAATTTTTCTATGGCTCAAAATACTATAATATTACTTCTAGTGTCATTTTTATGCGCTAGAAATGATTTTTCATTTGTTCTTGAGTCATTCTAGCTTGTTTTAGGCA
Organism: Subanguina moxae; assembly: GCA_000981365.1. NCBI lineage: Eukaryota > Metazoa > Nematoda > Chromadorea > Rhabditida > Anguinidae > Subanguina > Subanguina moxae. Next base: position 31,419 of record BBSZ01013815.1, read on the forward strand.
TATCCATACAGAAGATTTGAGAAATTTCAAGTTGGAGGACCTATATGATCGACTACTGAATTATGGCGATGCTATTTTTTAGTTTGGTACTGTTAGATCTCTCTATGAAATTTACGTGTCCGACTTTGTGTGGAGAAGAGAGTTCGCTGGACCTGACATTTTCTTCCGCTTATGGTCCCAATTGTTGAGTTATACGTCTGCAAATAATAGGTTGTTATTGTTCGTTCGCTTTGTTTGGCGGAAATTGTTCGGAGTTCGAGTAGGGCATCTCCACATAGAATACTTCTCACCATCAGCTAACTTTTTTTGACGCATTGCGGCACTGCAATCACAGGTTCGTTTTGAATGAAGTAGTTTCAGATTCTGCAACCACTCGAGAAAAGTAGCATCGTCATAATTCAGTAGTCGATCATATAGGTCGTATGGATATTTGTTCCCTAAAACAAACTAGAATGACGCAAGAACAAATGAAAAATCGTTTCTAGTGCATAAAAATGATACTAGAAGTAAGATCATATAATTTTAAGCCCTTAGAAAAAATTCAAGCATGTGGGGGGGGGGGGGGGG
>BBSZ01013815.1:35722-107255 GCA_000981365.1 Subanguina moxae
GGGGGGGGGGGGGGGGGGGTTAACCGAGTAGTTTACAAAGAATTGACTCACAGTTATGACATAATTAGCAGGATACTTGACGGAATCAGATGTCAGCGAGGGAGCAGCCGACAATACTTCTTTTTTTGGCACACGGAAGTCGGCAAAATAGAAGGAGGTTCTGGTGAAGCCACCAGCACTCTCTGCATCGTTGTCTGGCAAACCAATTGATGGCGAATCAATGCAGAGTGTCTGCATGTTGACATCAAAATTGTTGGTAACACACATGTAGATGTTGCGGCAGATCTGCTCCACCACGTAAACCGTAAAGGTTGGAAGGGCTCTGCAACAACACCCACGTTAAATGTGGTGCTGTGAAAAAGGGGAGGTACAAACCTGTCCAAGTAGGGAATAGTGCCAATCAAAAACTGCAGCCAGAGTTCGTGTCTATCGGGACACCTTTTGAGCGCATTCAAAATCACACTGATGAACATCCGCAACTCAACCACCCTATAAAAAAGGTTTCGGTTACATTCTCTGGTCTAAAGAATATACAGGGTGAGACCTTTTATTATAAACATATTTTTTTTTGGTTAAGCCATGGTGTGCATACCTCAATAGTAGGTAAAAAAGCGTCGAAGGGAGAGGTGCATCAAGGAGGGCAAAAGCGTCACGCATTACACTATTCGTTATTGGAGGAAGTTCGGGAGAAAGGCTAAGATGCATACCTAAGGGGAACAGCATATGAGATTGCTACAACAGGTTTGAAGGATCGCCTGATTTGACGCCGTGTGACTTTTCTTTAGGTGTGGATAAAAAGACAGATCTACACAACTCTCATCGCCAGCATGGCCCGGCTTGGAAGAAGAATTGAGCGCAATAATTTGAATGCTTTGCCTTGGCAGTCCAGGGTAAAACAACCTTCTAAATGGTATTTTCGGACTTCAGGTACTACACTTAGGTATACAACTAAGCCTTAGGCTTAGGGTAGGCCATCGTAGGTTGGCCGAGACCCAGCGTATACCCTGTTACAGTCCTAATCCTTTTAAAAATTTTGGTTTACCTTGGTCATTCAAGGTAAAATATTTTTAAAAACTAATTTTTTACAGGATAAAGTGTGGAAAACAACCTTTTTATCGTTTTTAGCATATAAGAATTGGTATAGATGGGTTAAAACACACTTTTGAAAAAAAAAATGAGAGGAATACGGCATTAGAGCCAAAAGTTCCTACATGAAACGAGAATCCCGAATGGTGGCTCGATTTTGCGGAGAATTGTAAAGCTGCCGATTCTCCGTCATCCTCTCAAACGAGAACCCAAAGCTCTGCAAATTTTTAAAAATATATTTACACAAAGAAAATGCGAATCTTTAGCTACCTGCGAAGAAAAGTTTTTTGCACCCGACTGCATATTGTATTCCAGAATAACTACAGAAGAAGCCAGGTTGAGAAGCGACCTGTGATAGGCAAAGATCAGGTCTTTGAATTGCTGGTTATCCTGAGGACCATTGTTAAATTCCGCAATGTCTACTGTGATGGGCATTCTAAAGCACGTAAACATATCGACTTTTGTATAAAGCAGGTGTATGTCAATTTAGGGATGGGGAAGGAGGTCAGAGTTGGTATAAGGTCATTGACAGTCCCTTTTGCGGAAAACTTACTCTACTTTTAGGCTCTTGAAATGGAATATCTAGGTGGCAATGATCAGTATTTTCGACATCTGCTTTTCTTCTTCCTATTGGGGTTAAAAGGCAACAGAAGCAGCCCAAAAAATTTGCGCAGTGTATGCAGAAGATGCTATAGCTGCCAAGACTGCACTTTTAGACGGTCCTCATCGAACTTGAAAAGTCGACCAGCGCGAGGCGAGTCGTCCAAGTCGAAATTCCCACTTTTGAATTTCTTATACCAATCCTGTGCAGCCCTCGCAGCTATAACATTTTCTCCATACACGGCGCAAACTTCTTGAGCTACTTCTGTCGCCTTTTAACTTCAATAGGAAGAAGAAGAAAAGCAGACGCCGAAAATGCTGATTTTCGCCGCCTGAATATTCTATTTCAAGAGCCTAAACTAGAGTAAGCTTTAGTTTTCCGGAAAAGGAATAGTAACAGGCTTGTAGAGCCATGAAAGCTTTATCAAATGTTACATGGTATTTTAATAAACGTGGAACATATAAGTGAAAATAATAGCAAAAAAGCGGGAACTTATTACTCAACTCAATAGTTTTAAAAATGGAATACCGACCTCCATCCATCCTTTTGAGCTGGTGGTGAAGGAACAGCCGTCAGCATCAACGCGATAACAACCTTCTGGGTTCTGGTGAAGCGATAAATTTGCTGGACAAAGTTGACAAAGTCACGTGAATTGACTTCCTTGACCATCTCATTCAGTATTTTTAACAGTTCGGTAAAGCAATCCAGAGCAGCTATCTGCAAAACAAAAGAGCTAATTTGACTGCGACGTCATATAATCGTCCTTTTACACCATTTTTTATTTAACGAAATGAGTTTTAACCATTTCTAAGCCATTCTTATAAGTTAAACCAGTAGAAAAAGGCATCTTGCTCACTTCTATGTGTATACAGAACAGGTTTTGCCTTGATGGCCCAAGTAAACACCTTGTATGATGTATTATTAGACTACTATAAGTGTATTACAGGGGGTTTTTAACGCATAAGAATTGCTTAGGAGTGGTTAAGATACACCTAAAAATTATGGGGACAAAGTTTTTGGGATGAGGTATAAGGCAGCAGAGCCACAATAGTGTGTGCCTAAACAACTCTCAAGTGTAACCTTGCATTTCCAAGACAAAATCAAGTCATCCAAAGAGACATAGTTGGTCGGCGAATTAAGATAGTAGGAGCGGAAATAATATAGCAGTATCTAGATGGTGGTAAATAAGTAAGACATGCATATAGTCACTAAATATCCTTACCGTCGAAAAAATCTCGAACAAGGTAGGGTTGCGATTTTTGTCAGAACCTGGAATGATAGTAGCAAAAGCACTACCATTCTCATCCTCCTCATCAGACGACCAAAAGCCACCACCTTGCATGTGTCTGTAGTGTCGGATCATAAAGTCGACCAGCTGACAAGGGGCTGATGAGTTTGCTTTGAGGTTGGCAGTGTTAGTGAAGATCATGCAGCTGTAGTAAAGCAATTTTTACATTTTGCCTTGGAAGACCAAGGTAAGCAATGGTACTACACTTAGGCGTACAACTAGGCGTAGGGGATAGGCTAGCATAGGTTAGCCGTAAAACATTAAACGTAGGTGAAACAGGTTATGCGCTGGTATACCCTGTTATACCCCCTAGATCCCGTAAACCTCCTATACCACCTAGACCTGCTAGGTCCCCTAGAACCCCTACACATTCTAAACCTCCACTAGACCACCTAGACCCTCTAGAGCTCCTGTTTCACCTATGTTTAGTAGTTTACGGCTAACCTACACTGGCCTGCCTCAAGCCTATGGCTTTTTTTACATGTATGCCTAAGTGTAGTACCTGGGGTATAAAAATACCATTTACAAGGTTGTCTACCTTGGTCCCCCCAAGGGAAAATATGGAACTTTTCGACTTCTCCAAAAACCAACTTTTTATGATGAAAAGGATCGGAAAATAGTTTTTTTTAATCGTTTTTAGCGTGTTAGAACTGATTAGAAGGATAAAAAAGTAACAGGGGGACCAAGGAAAAAAAAAAGCTCCGGATTCTAGACCATACCAGAGTTTCTTTATCCGCCAGGTCCCTGGTGCATAAAACAAAACTATGTATAAATTCCACCTCTTTGGCTTCAATGAGGTATCCAGGGCATGCAATTGTTACAGAGTAAAACCAAAAATGTGGTTTTACTCTATTCAGTTACCCTCCAGACTTGGTATGCAGTCAACCCTAAATAATCCGGCACCCCAAGAGATCAGGCTCCGAGTGCCCAATTATCGAGGGTGCCGGATCAACCAGGGTTGACTGCAATAAACCCTAGGCAATTTGTCTTGGTATTCTAGTTATTTTAATGAGGTATGAGCAAACGATTGGCCTTAGCAGCATGAGCACTCACTTGACGATGTGTCGACCCAGTGAGTATCCACTTTTAAGCAAAGCGCTAATAGTGCGGAAAATCTTCTCAGCTCTGCCCAAATCCACAATTCTAGGGCTTTCGGAGTAGAAAAGCATGTGCGACTAAAGATTATGGGCTGTTTTATGTATTTAAGCAACAAATTTTGAGTGGGAGAAAGTCTTACGTGCGTTTCGTCGAGTAGTGGCTGCTTGTTGTCACCAGGACATGTTGTATTTGGCAGTTCCGCAGGATCAAATAGTCTAAGAGGAGGAGTTTAGACATGTTTGCAAAGCAATACTTGCAAACTACCTCAATTCCTGAGTGGTTGTGCTGAAAATTGACTCCTGCAGCGAATCTTGTCGCCTATGACCACACTTGATCCGCTTAATATTGCCTGCATCAGCCACTGCTCTAAGGGGGTTGGCTTCCGCTGGAGTCGCCAAAAAGTTGACTATGCTCACTTCATCTGGCTCCTGATTAGATGCACAGCTGTGTTTTCTTTCATTCTCACTTCTGAAAATTGCTTTTGAAGACAAAAAATGGTGTAAGGCCACTGAGATTCGACTTTGGAGACTTTTCTCCAGCACTCCTCTATTGCTTGCTTTTTTGACGCTGCTCGGTTATATCCCCCCTCCCCAATCGATTTTCCCAAAAGTGTCTAATAATCATTTTTAAGTATATTTTATGTCAAAAAAACAAACACTATTTTAAAGGGTTTGGGGACTGTATAAAGAAGGGGAAGGGATAAGGAAAGAGCCACTCTGTAGGAAAAGAGAAGATCTTGAACATAGCCTTGTCAACTGAGCTATACCACATAAAAGAAGCTCTGGTATGCATGCTATTTTCATGCATCCAGAGCTTGTTCTCGAGTGATATACAGTCGAGTCTCGATTTAGTGTATATCTCGAATTAGTGCACATTTTTGCCGGTCCCCAGCACTTACACTAAGTCCAGACTCGACTGCATGTCTCAGGTATGTTTGTGTGCGAATCTCAACTCCAAGCCGCCTTAGGGTGGCTTGAGAGTTAAAGATGCACACACAGACTTATCTGCGGAATAAATCCGAGCTATGCTCTTGATAAGAGAACGCATACAGAGGCACTTTTTTCCCTGCTTCAGTAAGGGAAACGGGTAAATGGACTTCAAATCAACGGCCCCTTTTTACTTTCTTTCCCTTCTAATTCAGCCCTTATTCCACTCTAATTTACTATTTTGGCCTTTTTATACCAAAATTGTTACTTAAAATGGTTTTTAAGCACTTTTGGAAAACTTGATTGGGGGTGCTATAACTGTAAGAGCTGGCTTTGCCATCGACTACAAAACTCGCGAAGCGCTTGGTAGAAAGATCAAAACAGTCAGAAACACGCTCTAAACTCACGTAAGATGAGAACATTTAAATTAATTTTTGTCTCGATGCGAATGCAATTTCTCGCACATTCAAACTGCACTCAAATCAGTTGAGATAGAAAAGATTGAGAGTGAAAAATATTTGGTGGGAAAATTTAAAAAGGTTATTCTGATCAGAAAATTTAAAAAGGTTATTCTGATCAGAAAATGTAAAAAGGTTATTCTCATCAGAATATTTAAAAAGGTTATTCTCATCAGAATATTTAAAAAGGTTATTCTCATCAGAATATTTAAAAAGGTTATTCTCATCAGAATATTTAAATTCTTAAAATGGGTCGAATGGATTTTTCAATTAAAATAAAAGACGCCGGCGTGCGCAAAATTTTGGAAAAGAAAGCTGATGGAACGCTCCCGGTAATCAGCTCGAACAACAATGCCTGGAACGGCGAAACAGAATTGTAAAGAACAAGACACTGACGAATGATCACGTGGTTGGCCAACTCTCAGAAGCAGCGAATGAATGAAGCGACTACATGTTATGGTATGCCCGTTCCTGTTTATGTGTCCTTTTTTTTCACTATGCAAAATTCCACTATGCAAAAAAGACCTCTGCAACTTAAATTTACAGTCAGAATTTTGATTAGAGCCCTAAAAAACCAAATCTAAGTGGTTTAAGAAACTCACTTTAAAGAACTTTCCACTTCCTTTCGCTCATTGCCGAGTGCCCCGCTGTCAGTGTTTCTGTCATTGTGTTTGATTGACTCAGTTCGTTGAAAGTCTTTACTAAAATGTTGATCAGCATCTACAGAATGGGATTGCTCGACCACTGCATCCACCATCAACTGCATCACTTCATACACATCCTGATCCAGGGAAGAGTCCAACGAGAGAGACCCTACTGACTCTGCATCTTCATCAAACTGTGGAATGTCGGACATTGTTCGCTTATGGCAATTTTTGGTTCCAGAAGCAGCTGGTTGGGTAGAATTTGCTGTTAGACGCTTGGGGTTTTCAGCAAAAGTGGTAGAGGGCAGCAGCAGTTGTTTGCTCAACTCATTGACCCACGGCAAGTGGCTGGAATGAGTGAATACATAATGTAAATTGAAAGGTTAAGAAGCAGAACTTCATTCTGCCTAATGTTCTCAAAACCACCCAGTAACATTTTTTGGCTTTTTAGGGCTTGAAACATACAGAAAACATGGTTTTAAGTGACGTCCGACCATTAAAAAAATGGCCAAAGACCGGTTTTTTGTATTGGATGAGCACCAGGATAAATCACTTCTGGTGGGCACCTGGACACCCAATTGTTTGATTTTTACTATAGATGTGTGTACATGCTAAAAAAAATGCCAATGCTTTTCAGAAAAACATGCTTTTCAGTGGTTGTGCAAACACTTGAAATAAGGAAGTTTAGCTGGTGAAGAAACACAATCCCCAAAGCCTACTTAGTACAATCGATGTAGGTGAAGTTGTTCCACGGAGAGACAGTATTGGTTGGGCTAACCTCCACAAGCCTGTTGTCAATGTCACGGCAGACATGGTGGAAGGTTTGCTTCCCACTTTCAGTAGTTAAAGAAATGGCATTTGCTTCTTCTGGCATCAACGACAACTGATCTCGAGTTATTCGAGCGGCTATCTGGGTGAATTGGATAGAGACTCGGGCAGTCGCAGGATTCACAAGCATCAGCAAAAGCATCTGCAACAAAACTATTTGAAAAAAAATTTTAAAAGCAACATTAATAGTTCTTTCGTACCTGCAAAATCTTGTACAAGTCATTGTGGCGAGAACAGTCGACAAACCAGGCATAAGCGATTGCTCGCAGCTCAATTCTCTCGGTTCCAACCTTTAGGGCAAAATATATTAAGTTGCCGATAAATTGCATAATTATCTACGTATAGTGTTGGGTGGGTGCATAATTAACGACGGTTTTTTCGGCGCTTAATAAATTTTATTGATGTCCTAATTTTCCTCATGAGCTTTTGAGCAGTTTTAGGCTAAAGTATGGAACAGGCACCTCGGTCAACTCTAGAACAGCATCCAGTCTGTTCTAGACTTGACTGGGGTGCCTGTTCTAAGGCCGCTCACTTCCTGAAATCTAGATCAAAGCTACGGGCGTCTACAATCACTTGCATTTTCGTCATATCATGCTCTATAAATTGGGAAAAGGATGATCCGCATCTAAGTCATTTCGCGACATCGACGGGCTTTTCGCCGAAGGAACAATTGGAGGAAGTGAGGTTCACAAATGGTTTCAGTGCTTTAAATCTGGCAACAGAAGCTTAAAGGATGAAAAAGCAAAAGGTCGGCCACCGGAGTTTAACGAACTGGTGGTCGACGTCAAAGAATTTCGCCTAAAAGTTCTCGTTTCTTTACTCGAATGTTTTGCCACTTAATTGCAGACAAGATTAATGAAACACATGGAATATTTTTAAGCGAGAATAATTCCTTACCAAGTCATCGGCAATGAATCCCAACAGAACCATAATAACTCTAATATTCAAGCATAAAAGTCACAAAATAAAAATTAAAAAAACCTGTTCATCTGCTTTAATGGCACACCACTGTAGGTGTCCTCCAACAGAAAACTTCTGCAAAACACCCACAAATCCCGGAACTTCCTGGCAGCTGACCCACTGACTGTCTAAAATGCGGCAACTTTTGGCATGACTACTACTTTTGTATTTCCAATAAAAATAAATACTGACTACAATTTCATATAGATGTGACTTTTGAGTTGGAAAATCAAGCCAAAAGAGGAGGAGGGTGTGCATATGACACGTGAGTAAAATTACCTTATCAGCTGATGTCAAGTCAGCTACAATGATGTCTTCCACCTCACTGCTAGACTCGGACATCTTTCGAGAATGCAAACGCAACAGTAGAAAAGCAGCTGTTTGAATAGCTAAGTTTTCAGAATTGCAGGCCAAATGAGTCCAAAAAACCAATGCCGTTTTCTGACAACAAATCAATGAGCCACCAAAAATTTTAAAGAAAAAATATAAACCTCGAAAATTTTATCTTTCTCTAGCCTTGACAAATCCTTCTCCGAGAAAAATGGTTTTAACAAAACTGTTGTTGTGGTCTTTTGCGCATTCCTAGAAACACAAAAATTTTACTCTGAATATAGGTAGAAATGAAGCGAAACCTATCGTTTTCCGACATGTAGTAAGTTCCTTTCTGGGAGCGCCCAAACAAAGCAGAGTGTTGATCAAGCACCGATGTAGATTTCACATACAAATACAAAATCAGATCTAGCATTCTAGCGCGCACATCAAAGTCCATCAAGTCCATGTCTGAGGATGTGGAAAGCCAGGAGTCTGCATCTACAGCCTCTATCACAGTTTGCAACCAAAAAGGATGCAAATTGCTCGAGTCACTCTTTGTCCGCAATGAATCGGCTGAAATTGGCATATATTTTAGTGAAGAAAATCGAGAGAAGCAGTGGGAACTAGCTAGGCAAATTCATTTAAACTACTCCATGAAATAAAAGCAAGGACTCACATATCGAAGCACACGGCAAACTATCCAGAGGTGTGAAACAATAAAGCGGAAAATCTGCGAAATCCCTTACAAGGGAAGAGATTGCGCAAAGCACGCCGGTCTTGTCTCGGTCACGACCGTCCACATACCACTGACAGACGGTGGAGAGAAGATTGAGGCAAGAGCCCAAGCAACATTCCACTTGTTTTTGTTCTTCCACACATTCTTCCCTGTACTGCAGCTTTAACTTCTCTTTCTTGCACAAATTCGAAGACAATTCTTCTGCTTTTTCCAGCAAAACATTGTTTGTCCTAGCACAACGCTGCTCATTTGGAATATTTGGGGCTGTCAACAGAATTGCAATGAATACATAAGTCGCTAAATACAAAGTATACCATTTTCAAAAACCGAAACATTCTGATTGACTTCTTGCAACAGTCGTTTGGAGATTACTAACAAAGCCACTACTATGTCTCTGGAAAATTTGTCACATCCCTTCTGGTGAATTCCCAACATGATTGTCTGCAGCAAGCTGGTCAAGTAACGCCCTCTTATATCTCCATGAGAATCCAGTTGAACTGTTTTTAGACAAAAAGCAACCATCTATAACACTCCATAATTTAAATCACTCGGTCGTCCAAACCAACCAGTGGATAGAGAGTTAGACGCTCTCTTAAAGCACAAAAACTTTCATCTGCTAAATTTCGTTCAGGCGATTCAAGGCTCTCATACAAGTCAGTTTCTTCGAGCAAGCTGAATAGTACGCCGCTTTCATGGGTATGAAAAAAAAAAACTTACCGTTTAAATAAATTCTCAAAGTACTGCCAAAGAAAGCCAGCCTCTAGAGAGTTTAGCAGGGAGTTAAAGGTTTTTCTCGTCTCTTCAGCCCTTTTTACCTGAAAAGTTGGTAGTTTCAAAGCCAGTATACCAAGTCAAAAAGAAAGTTACTTGATGTTGACTTTCAGTAGCGATGCAATCCCACAAGTTTCCAAACGAAGGATCCAGTCCTTCGCATTGCTGAAATAAGAGGTTGTAATATTTATCACATTTTCATCACTAAACGATTTACTTCATGAAATTCACGACTTAGTTTGCTGTCTTGAACGCAGAGCCTCCTAAAATGAGATTAATGGTTAATACCATATTTCTTCTAATAACTCGATCCCCAGCGGCTACCATTTTTACTTTAGAGGTCGAACCGTTAGAAGAAATATAGTATAGGTGAGCAAAAACTGCTTTTGAAACCTACTCCAAGAATAAGACCAAAGTTTCGTTGAGTACCAGCAAGCCAAGTTCTGGCCGATCCAAGAAGTAATGCATCAACCGACAAACGCGTACCTCTGCGAATTGTATATCCTAAATGAACATAAGGTCAAGAACTCAAATTCAATTAGCACTTTATTAAACCGACCTTAGACCCATATTTTAAGGTAGCAGAGCTGATTGTGTTGGTCTGATTACTGCTCACTTCCACCAAGTCGGCCTTCAAAAAGTCTCGGATAGCCAGTTTGATGAGCGGTAGACTATGTGTCTTGAAAAATTTCAAATCTTTGAGATCTTCTGTGCCACTAACAGGAACACTTGCAAAAGCTACGTCATTGGACCTGGAAGAAAATAAGTTGAAGATTCCAGTTGGAAAGAAAACCTGACAGAAGAAAAGAGCCGGTTTACCTGTTCAAAAGCCACTGATAGAGCCTTCTATTCAGACTCATGTCTCTGCGCAGCACAACAAACAGACAGCATCGAAGAAGTTGGACCAAATCTGCCTTGGCGATTCTGTCCAAATCCAGCTGGAACGAAGAGCACAGGAAATCAAGCAAATTACGTTGAGCAAGGGTGTTGCTGGAATCTTCGGCCACGGCACACAGAGCGGTGATCATATGACTGGTGTTTTCTCCCCCTGAGATTATATACATCTGTTCTGCTATTGGCTGCTTGCTTTTTTCCAGCTTTGCATTTAGAAACATCAGAGCAGGAAGACGCACTGGAGAGCTCCCGTGAACTGCCTGCAAATACTGAAGATTAAGACAAAAAAAACTAAGGCTGGTCACGATCGCCTAAACCTAAATAAGGCAAGGTTTACGCTCGTTCACGGCTAACCTAAGCCGGCCTACTCTTACATTAAGCCTAAGTTGTATGCCTAAAAAAGTGTGTACACTTAAAACTCCGAAAATTCTCTTTCTCAGCTAAAAAGAAGCTCTTGATGCAACGTGAGATAGACTGTAAGATCATAAGAGTAATGGTCCGAAAAATGTCTCAGTATACGTTCAAGCTCGCACTTTCCACTTATCACTTAAAATAAGTGGAAAGAAAACCACTCAAAAGACAGACAAGCACAAGATAAAACAGTTTTTGGCAAAAAAATTGGGAAGCTGGTGGTTATCAGGCCATTTTTGACCATACTGAAACCGGAAATTAAGTATTGAAAAACCGACTGAAGCGAAAGAACGGACCGTAAACATCCCAAAAACTTTAACCACCCTCAAAAATATTACAAACCTGCCATAAACAAGCATAGAAAGCTTCTTCGCCCACCCTCTTCATCACATTTTCAAGCAGTCGAAAAGTCCTGTCGTAGAATTCAGTGGCTTCGTCTAGACCCAACAAAACTGCAGCAATAAAGCCAGGCAACGAATGACGTAGATCACTTCCTGCAAGTCCGAAATATATAAGGCATGAAACTGTCACAGCAAAGAGATCCCTAGTGACTCTTTAAGAATCACAAATTATCCAGGAAACTCCCAGTAAATCGCCAGAAAATGTTTAACCCACAAGGGAACAGAGGGTCCACCAAAAATGAACAAGGTTTGCTTTAGGTCCGAGAAGGACCATTGGGAAGATTCTAAGATTTTTTTGGGTATGCGAAATCTCCCCAAAAATCTCAATTTTTCACACATATCCCACTGGATCCAAAAGAAGCTTTTTGTGCCCTCCAGGAGGCTGCAACCTGAGAGCTTCCACAGGATCCACTGGGAATTTGGCAGGTAGCCACCGAGAACCATTCGCTGTGTATAGGCTCGAAAAAAACTGACCAATTGGTAGAAAATATTGCTCGAAGATGCCCAAAAGCTCTGATTTAACTTTGATCCCACAATGATCCATCAGTGGGAAGAGGCCGATCGCGAACAAATACAGATTCTTTGGAAAGTTGGATGTTCGTCCATAGATGGTGAATATATGCTTGTATGTGTCGAGCGCTTTTAGATGAACACCTGGAAATAATTTCACGTAGCCCAAAAAAACTATTTGAAGAAGGCAAATTACTTGAAGGAAGAGCTGGATGCAAGCATTGGGAAAGTCGTTTGGCAACAGTCACTGCGTTTGGCACTTCATTAAAGGATTTGGCATTTGCGGCAAACACCTGCAAGAGAAATAGACTAAAAATTCAAAGGGGAGTAGTTGGCACCTTTCCGAGCTTGCCCAACGCAGCAATAAGGTCTGCCCATTCTGTAGTGTTCTCAAAAGACTTTAACGCTTTCTCCACCGCTGAAGCATACGATCGAAATTTGCCATTGTTGTTATGAATCACTGGAGCCGCATTACAATTACTGCTTGAGTCTTCTGGGTGTTGACCTAAAAAGTGAGAAAATCAATAAGCTGTGCTGACAAACGCAAGCCCACCTGATGACATAAACCCCTACTATAAAAAGCGATTGAAGAAAACAAGAAGCTGTTGCAATATAAGCAGGCAGGACGACGACCAATAAGAGAAGAGAGTCTGAAAATCAGAGAAAAGTTTTATGGAATGCAAACACACAAGTCCTTTTTTGTTGGTGACAGACTGACTGCAAAACAGGATAAATAAAGGAACAGCACATTGAGGAGCAGCAACATAACAATAATCACGAATCAATACTAGGGGACGGGTACGACAACCGCGACAAGAATGAAAAAGAAATTCCTGCACATACACACACTGCACCCACATAAAAGCGAAAATAGGTGCTGCCGCCTGGATAGAAAAAGGAGGGAGGAGGAAATTTCTCCGAATTTGAAATTAACACATCGCCACACAAGGAGTAAATATTCAACTACAATTTTCGAGCTGAGGAATTAGAAGAAGAGGACATGACGAGCCGCTCGTCACGAGCACAAAAAGTTTTTTCTTTCCAACATTTGTAGCCCAAAGCTGAAGATTAGAACAGACAGACTGAGGGTGATAGAAAATATGGGAAGCACACGACACACCAATCCGAAAGTCCTCTATGAGAAAAACTCTCCAATTTAAAATTTTAATAGGCAGTAGCGTTGGGTGGGAGGGAGGCCAACCCTAGTAGCCAGGAAGCCAGAGGTATTGAGAAGGTATAAGCGCTGGGTCGTTTTTTTAGTCGAGGAGTTTTAGCGTTAGGGAGCACCAAGTACCCTAAGAGATTACACAAGACTAGAGTAAGAAGACGCAGCAAAGACAAAAAAGAGAGTGAAAAAAAATTTCGACAGGGTCATTTCACCTTCGGCAAGGAATTAAATTCAGTGGTTGATAAGATACAATGTGTGTATTGCGTCTTATCATTTGTTTACTCCAGTCACACATTTGACAACTGTATTATGGCCAGAAATTTATACATTAGTTTGATGATACATAGCACCATGATAAACTCCACATTCTTTTCTTCCACATAAAAAAGCTCTACATGGTTTTCCTGGTGGCTTACTTACCCTTCACATGGTTTAGATACTGTAGCTGGTTTAAAATATTTGAGGCGCAAGTGTCGGGGTGCAAATGTCGCATGACTTAGTCAGCAACTATCACGACTAGGGTTGTCGAGCGCTCGAAATTATCGAGTCGAGCGCTCGACTCGGAAGACTCGGAAGCAAATTTACAATCACATCATGTGATTCACATGCTTTTTGAGCGCTCGAAACCAAAATTCGAATTTTTTTTCGAGTCGAGTTGAACTCGAAATGACTACTCGAAACTCGAAAATTTTCGAGTTTTCGAGTTTTTTTCGAGTTCAACTCGACTCGACAACCCTAATCACGACTTAAAACAAATTAATGAAGGGAATGTTAACGCCGGACCTATAAGACAACTTTGGTACTACTGTATAACTGAATACAAAACCCCCCCCAAGTACTTGTGTTTTCTAGGTATATTGACCATATAGGAAGAAAAAAAACTAATTTTAAAGGGATTAAGGGCTGCATAGGGAGGGAAAGGGGCGAGTAAGGAACCACTTTCTGAGGAGGGCCCACTCGTAGGAAAAGAGAAGATCTTGAACATAGTTTTCCTAGCTTGTGGGCGCATCTCAACTCCAAGCCTCCGATTGGACAGGTATATTGTGACAGTTACATTGGGGGGCTTATAATCCAGTAGAGTCACAACTTCTTTAATTTCACAATTCTTTCGCATTTCGGGCATTTGTATTCCGTTTCTTTTGTGATTGACGACCACCCCTGCATTTTCTCAACTATGTTTTCACTTGTTTATTAAATTAAAGCACAATCAAGCTACAGTGGCGGATAATTATTGGGTTGAATAATAATTAACGATCGTTTTTCAAATCATTTTTATTCAACGTAAAACATCAAAAACTTGTTTAAATGATCATTTTGGAGAGTATTCACCGTCTACTTCAATAACTGCTTCCCATTTGCTTGGTAGACGATCGATGCCACCGGCGAAAAAATAGCAATTTTTCGAGGCAATCCACGCTTTGATGTCAGCCACAAGCTCATCCAAATCGGCGTAAACTCTCTTCATTTGCCAGTTCTTTACAGAGCAGTTAACCTGGTAATCTATGGGGGCCTCAGTAGGAGAATATGGCGGATGAGGCATCCCTTGTCTTTGATCGATTGGACTACGTTGTCGTGGTGGTACACGATGTGGTTCTTTTTGCACGGTCTCTTCGAGGCAATGGCAACTTGGAGTCGGTCGAGTTGGGCCAGATACACGTCGCTATTAAGATTAAATTGCTTTTTGCCATTTCTTTCAGGAATTTTCCATTGCTGTTTTACATCTGAAATCGAAAAATCAGTGAAAAAAGTCGAAAATTTTGGTCACAAACCGTTATTGTCCCACCAGAAACAGTATCCCTTGGCCAAAATTTCCCAATGGATTATGCCGGATTTGTCCCACCAGACGCACCACATGGCCTTCTTGCAATGAACGTCCTTTGGAGTACCTTTTGGAGTCTCGAGGTGGCTGACACAGACCTTCTTTCGCTTCACATTTTGATAAAGAGCCATAACTCGTCGTCTATAACAAGCTTGTTCCAAAAAAAATTTTCCTCCTTTTTCTCGAGCACTTCGCTGAAAATGCGCACACGTTCGGCCTTATTTTGTTCAGAAAGGTCATGTGGGACCCATCCAGCTAGTTTCCACAATCTTCTGGTTTTTTTGAGGCGATTGTCTGTTACGAGGTACATTTGTTACGCGGTCACTTTGTTACGCCCCAACAAATTGCATATACTCATTTACAGTACTTATTTTTGAAAGGATTCTTTTTATTTTGAGGCACCTTAGCAAGCAAAAAGACCTCAGAAATCCGAATCAGAAAACAGAATTTCAAGAAGAGGCTCGGTTGCTGAGATATGATCATAGCCAGCCGCAACCTTAGTCATTGAGGACTTTCGGGCTGGTGTGTCTTAGACAGGCCTGTGTTCAGAAAAAAATTTGTCCTCCGACTCCGGCCCTAAAATTTTTTTTCCTCCGCCGGAGGCATTGACCTCCCCTCCAGAGGATTCCTCCGGAGGTCAGCACAGGCCTGGTCTTAGGCAAGAGCTAGAATTCAGGCTCTTTTTTCTGTCTCCGCTGCACTGTTCTTATCTAATCTTCTGGTTTGTTCAGATTTCCAGCTTTCAGTTAAAAATTTGGGTTGGCGAAAGTAGCCGTCAATTGTATGCTAGGAGCCAGAGTTTGCAGTCGAAAGAGCAATTCAAAAAGCTTAACTTGTCTGCGACAAACTACTAAAAGTGGCATTCCCTCCGGGAAAAACAACGAGAGGAGCAAGCAAGTGGCCATCTATCACAAACAACTAATGCTCCATTTTGAGTGTCTTGGGGACACCTCCCCTCTTGCTGCTTCTGCATGAGTATGAGAAGCTGGCTGTACACATATTTTTTTCTACTTTGCACCCATTCACCACAACAACAACAGTTGAGTAAACAACTGTGCGCCTCCTTCCATTCAATGGTCCAATTGGCCGGCTTATTGTGTGGTAGTAGTTTGATTGTGTTGATTGCAACTCAATCTTTCTCTTATGCCATTCCTTTCTTTCTTAAAAATGAGAGAAAAGCCGAGAAAATATGGTGATAATTTGCTTTTCAAATATCGCACATAGGTATGGTTCTATTTTTGTTTGAACCACCTCGAAAAATTTGACTTGGTCCTCTATGCTATTTTTTTGCACAATTTTTACGACTTTTTGAGGGGAGGGGGTGTTGTAAAGCAAGGCAAAAAAAAAAAAAATACTGTCGACCATTATTAATTCGGCACCCTCGATAATCCGGCACCCCAAGGAAGGTCCCTGGGGGTGCCGGGTTATCGAGGCTTGACTGTGGAAGGTTTTTTTTTTGAATATATCAGTGGCTGTCCTTTGGGTCACGGAGGGGACTTGGGGTTGAGATGCGCACACTTTTGAGACTATCCCTCAGACTTGGTTTATCGTGGTCCCCATGGCAAAAACTCATAATTTTTCTATACTAAGCCTATAGTTTTAAGCTTAGATTTAGAGCCCATACCTTAGGCTTGGATCTTAAAAAAAACCTTAGGCTTAGGACAATGTACTCCTTTGAACGGCTAAATCGACGGTTGAAATTGGTTTGCCTTATATAATGGCAGCTTGGGCCATTCATCTGAGGTACCATCATATCATGACTCATAACTCGACAGTACCGTGTGTCTGAAAAGTTCGTCGACAAAGTTTACGACTTTGCTTTTCCTTTATAATTAAGGCATAAATATCAATGTTTGGCACTGTTAGAAAGCCCTTTTTCTCCTCTTTCGAATGATATAAAAACTTTATTTCCAATCACTCAAAATGACCACCACCAGTTGCAATACATTACGAAGTCGTTTTGGGAAATTGTCAATGGAAACATTTCTTGTGGAATTTTGGCCCATTCTTTTACCAGTGAAGCCTTTAGCGCAGCAATTGATTTGTGTGGCCCAGAACACGCTTTCGATTCGAGATACGGCCAGCCAAAGTAGTCGAGCACATTCCAGTCAGGAGAGTTCGGAGCCCATTCGCCGTCTCGTTTCTTCCAATGAGTGTCAACCTTGATGAAGTCAAACGATACCGGCTCTTAAATCTGACATTCTAAAATATAAATTTTGTTGATGTGATACGACAAACAATATATTATTCGAAAGAGGAGAAAAAGGGCTTTCTAACAGTGCCAAACATTGATATTTATGTCTTAATTATAAAGGAAAAACAAAGTCGCAAACTTTGTCCACGAACTTTTCAGACACACGGTACAGTCAAACCTCGATATAACGAACCCCTGGGGACCAGCTAAAATGTTCGTTATATCGAAGGTTTCGTTATATCGGGGGTCCGTTATATCAAGATTTGACTGCGTAACAAACCCTTGAGGACCAAGCAAAATGTTCGTTATATCGAGGGTTTCGTTATATCGGGGGTTCGTTATATCAAGATTTGACTGCGTAACAAACCCTTGAGGACCAAGCAAAATGTTCGTTATATCGAGGGTTTCGTTATATCGGGGGTTCGTTATATCGAGGTTTGACTGTATATTAAAAACTTTTAACACACCACCACAGTTTCTCCATTCTTTATGCTTTTCTTTCTCGCTCAATTCTTGTGTTTTTTTCAAACTCTCTCAAATATTTTTATTTCCAAAAGTTGCAATAATAACTCCTTTTCCAATTCTCTTTCGGAGTTTTTTTGAGGAAAGCAACAATAAAATACTTCCCCTGGCTGCCTGAATACCCTTTGTTGTTTTCACACAAAATGTATACATATTATGGGAGGAGCGAAATACCTCAATAAAAACCAGTCAGTAGGAGAGTAGGGATTCTCCTACTCACTCTACAATCTACTCCCTAATTGCTGTTTTGTTCACGTGTGCACCTGAAAAAAGAGCAGTCAAAGCCTAGCTACTGCCTCTTCTATGCATGTCCAAACCTTTCTATTTGTTTTGTTGAGTCGGCCTTTTAAAATGTCTTTTAAAAGAAATTATTGAGGGACGGGCATTGACAAGACAGAGGTCATCTAGTGTCAAGCACTATTCTCTAGGGTGGCACTAATTTGCATTTGCCAATTGAGCCGTCTTCTTTTGAGCACTGTCTTGCTTTCCTGCATCAATTATACGCACTTGGGCTGGTATTAAAAGAGGGAAAGCAGCAAGATTTTTAAAGCATTGACTGCATGATCCAATTTTCTTGTTTGAGATAATTCTAAAGACATAGAGGATTTCCCACATTTTCTGTCATTTTAAAAATTTATTTGTCTTGACACGAAATTTGCAACAGCTGTGTGTATTCAAAGTTTCTGCGTCAAATGCGGTGTTTTCGAAAGCTCCTAATTTTTGAGTGAATCCCATGGATTAGAGATAATTTTAAGATCTAAATTTCGATTGATTTGTTTTTGTCTTATTTTTCGTTTACACGGAATACAGTTGACGCTCGATTTAACGGACGCCCAAAAAATTCGATCCACAGCTGGGTACAATCTTTTGAAGACATAGCCTCTTTGGCTCTATGTGAAGGAATAGACAACTTAAATAAAGCCGAGAAACCAAAATGGTCAGATTTCACCTAGAAATCTTGGTCCCCCAATAGCAAATATGGCAAATAAAAACAGAGCGAAATCCCTATTTAGACACAAACAAACTGGCTATCTCTGCAAAAAAGGTTGCTTGTCTTAAGGGGATGCGTAGTCTTTGACCGGAGGACTTTCTTCAAGAGTAAACAAGTACCCCTAGCAATTGTTTCACTTTATTGTTGCACAAACAAGACTGCCAGTGTTTCTATGGCAATCCAACTGGCTAGCTAGCTGGCTGGCTCTCAAAAATTGTTACAAATGCCTCTTATGATTTTAGCTGCTGCAAAATAGACACATCGGCATAGACCTGTTAGGCTTTAATGCAATATTTAACATTTTTAGCGCCCAAGAAAAGGCAATTCTATTTTTTGTCCCTCTCTCTGACTGCTAGTCTAATTCCCTCCGTTTGTTGTTGTGCTAGTGGGCATGCCGGCCTGCCAAAAACAAGTCTCTTCTTCAAACCAGTCAATACCGCTGGATGACTGGTGCCCTGGCTATGAGTTTATGTCCATTAAAAACCAATTCTTGACTCGAAAAACAGTAGTATAGGAGATGTCACTCACCCAGCATTGTTGTTGTTGTAAAATATGCCCCTGCTCCATGTCCTCTTGCTCATTGATACATATAGGCTTGGCGGGTTGTGACAAGAGATTTTTTTCTTTTTGCTTGCTCTTACTTGTTTTTACTACTGCTGCTACTGCTACCACTATTTTTTTGTATTTTTGTTGTTGTTTTGCTGGTGGCATGTTGTTTTTTTTTCATCCAAAGTATGTTCTCGAGTAATTTATGTCTCAGGTATATGTGCGTACGGTTCTTTAAATCGAGGCTTGACTGCAGACTAAAGTATGCTGATAGACGAAAGAGACGTATCCCGCGCGCGAATTTTTTTGACTTCCACTGTCGACAACAAGTATGATCCTTTAATACAAAATGATTTTCCGATAAATTTCAAGCAGAATCTTGAATTTACCTTGTTCTTACAAAGTATACTAGTCTTTGCCTTTTCAAAATTTTGCCTTCAGATTCAGATTCCTGAGGACATTTTGATTACAAAAAGTCGTTGACATTTACAGTTAAATGAAAATTGAAGCACATACCACACATATTTCGATCAAAATGTTTTAACTGAGCAATGAAACTTTTTTAGACAAAAGCTATTGATAAGAAACAAGTCTTGTAGGAAGCATAGTACTGCCATGCTCTTAGTCAGCCGCCCATCCCACTGCCAAGTGACGCCGTGCATCAGCGGCGCAGTCTATGCTCTTCAGCTCGTTTGGTAGCTCAGCTAGCAACACTACCAAAAAAAAACCTTCTAAACAGCATATTTTTCAAGTAGTTGAACACAACCGGGGAAGCAATAGCGCCCCTACTTATTTAATCTCTAGCAAATCCCCAGTCTCGTTTGCTGTAGATAGTGGCAGTTACTCGGACAGTGAATCTTCTCTTTGGTGGTATTCCCCCACCTCATCAGCCGTTGAGCCTCTAGCTAGAAGGCATCCTTTGGAAAGTGGGCACTGGCAGGTTCTCGGCGAGGGTATTCTCATTAAACCGCTCAGCAGTCTTGAGGACATCCATCGTGCCCTTCTTTCCCAGCAACCTTCTTCTAGTGGATTGAAGAGCAACCAGGAGGACGCGGAAGAGGCTCATAAATTAGGTTAGTCCAGTTTGTTTTTATCAAGCATTTAATTACCTAGACATTGTGCGTCCCTAGGGCAGAGGTAATATATTCAGCTGCTTCGCAAAAAAGAATTTGAACAAAAGAGAGATAGAATTATAGAAAAGTGGATTGTTTGCTGAGATATGATTGAGATATGACCAAAATTAGGAGGGAAGAGGCTAACAAGTGAGTTCGGCTGATTTGATCATATCTCAACAAGCAAGCCACTTTTTGCAATTCTGCTTTCAGATTCGGATTTTTCAGGTCTTTTTGAATACTTTTTTTTTCGCATACCTGACTGTCTTGGAATTGTTTTTACATAAAATACTTGACTTTTAAGTTTTAAATAGTTTCAAAACGCATCGCTTAGTGACCGTAAAACCAGATATGGAACAGTGCTTCCGAAACGACCATTAAACATATGACCACTCAAAATGTAGCGCAGAACCTCAGCTATATTTTGAGTTGTCATATGCTAAAAGATGGTGAAAATATATGGATCAAAAGCACAATGTTACTAACTCTTTTTGGGTCGGATTAAAATCAGTGGCCACCAGTGTTTCCAATGATCAGAAGCAGAATGAAAGACGGGATGAAAATTTGAAATTTTCAAAATCAGAATTTGTTTTTGAGTCTCATTCTGCATTTGAAAGCCTACTTTTTGATATGTACTTTCACCCCTCAAATTAATCATTTTAGAGAACAATTGGTTGAAGAATTAACCGGTTGAAGGTCGAGAATTAGCGGTAAAAGAACTCGAGTAGAGCCTCCTTTATAAATAAAATTTGTCTTTGAAGTAAAATTTATTGGGTAACTATTTAGCCGAACAATTGTTTGAAATGGACTTGGGAAAAGAAGTAACTTTGTCGGGGCCAGCCTCCACAGGCATTGGTACCACAGGTCTGGCCGGAGATGAAAGCCCTGGAGCGAACTCTCTGTACGGCGACTTTTATTGGTAGGTCTTCACGTTTGTAAGTTTTGGGGTGTTTTCCTCCAAATAAAGCTCCGTTAAACAAACCTCTCAAATAATCCCACTGGAATAAGACATTGGTAGTACAGTCGAGTTCCTCAATACTATACGGCCTTGGAACCGCCTCAAACGTATACTATGGTAAGCATACACGATGGACGGACTCGACTGCATGGAATAAAAAGACGGTTCAGTCATGTTTTTAAGTGTAGAAAGTTAATTCTAGAAAAAAATTACCAAAAATAAACATTTTTGCCTTGGACACCAAGGGTCACATTGGTCACCATGGACTTGCTGGACCATCTGAACATGCTTGACCACCTAGACCCCGTGGAGACCGAGTACTCTAAACTCAATTGAACTACTGGAGCCTCTGGATTACTTGAACTATCCTGGTTCACAGCTAACATACGCTGGCCTATCCTGAGCCTAAGGCTTAGTTGTATTCCTAACTGTAGAGCCTGGGGTCAGCAAATACGATTTATAAGGTTGTTTACCTTGGTTTGCCAAGGTAAATATGGAAATTTTCGAATTCTCTGTGACGAGTAAGCGTAGAAAATAGTTTTTTTTTCCGTTTTTAGCGCATTAGAAATGCTTAGAAGGGTTAAAAAACAACAGAGGAGGACCCGGGCAAAAACGCTTCTACTTGTCGTATAAAGGCTACTTCTTTATGCAAGGCGGGAACTTTTTTCCCAAAAAATTCGAAAAAAGCACCACAAACTAGTTCGTCGTGAACAGCTGAGATTATCATATGTCCGTAGTACAGTCGACTCTCGATATAGGAGCACCCATTGGGACCGACAGTTTGTGCTCTTATAGCGAGAGTGCTCTTATAGCGAAGGTAAACTTTGTCTGTTTTATCTGTCTTTATCGGCCAACCAAATTTTTTTTTAGTGCTCTTATACCGAGAGTGCTCTTATAGCGAAGTGCTCTTATATCGAGAGTCGACTGTATAATCATTATACTATAATGGTAGAATGCTTAGTGAGCAAATTGAAAAATAAAATTCCAGATACGGACAGTTCTTTCTTATGAATATTTTATTGTGTTTTAGTTGCCACTATTTTCTCTCTTCATCTAATTTCCTGTTTTGCCCATCCAATTACATCTGTTCCTGACCGCTTTTGTTGGGCCAAAAATATCTGCTAGAGACAATGTCCTTAATGCAAAAAAGATGTAATTAAAAAGTGGGTCCATGGATTTTGTGGGGTTGTTTACTACTATTAGAGGAGGGGAATGGATGGTTGTTTACCCCCTTTGCAGCCTTCCATTTAATTTGGTCTTTCAAGGGATACCAATGGAGAACACGCAACGGATCCTTTTGCTGATGACTTACTCTATGGACTCGACTCCAACTTGTTTAACTTGGGAGTAGGAGAAGGAGCCGGAGGAGGCAGAGCCAGATTGGGTAGAGCCCAAGAAGACTTGCACAAATACAAACAAAGGATTGATGCTAGTGTGGAGAACCAGAGAGAATACAGCGAGATTATTGCCGTTATGCAGAATAAGGCAATTTTCTTTATTCAACGACTAATTTAAAAATGATAAGGCTAAAAGCGTTCTTTGAGAAATCTCCGGATACTGGAGTCTGATTAATAAAAGTACCAATATAACAGAAATTTGTTGAAAATAAATAGCAAAAATGAGTGATGTGTTATGCATGCGTTCTTTTTAAGCTTCAAGAGTACCGCAAGCACATAATCGACTTAGAGAAGCGTATTAAGGGAGGTCAAATAGCACAAGGAGACACCTCTCTATTCCCCTTCCAAGACTCTGGTTTTATGGGTGGTGACACAACCACTGGAGCTGATATGTGGAACACTTCAAGAGGTGGTGGTGGACAAAGAGATGCCATTTTCGGAGGTGGGGATGCCAACTCCAACTATGAAATGGTCATGCGGCTGAATGAGGAACGCAGAAGGCAAGTTTATTGGTTGAAGTTAAACAGTAAATAGGTAGCTGTATACATAGTTAACTATCAAAGTTGAACTGTAAATAATCAGATGTATACAAAGTTAACTGTCTCAGTTAAACTGTAAATCGTCAGATGTACATACATACAGTTGCGAAAATCGATAGGGAACGATAACCAAGTGTTCGAAAATTGTTTTTATTTTTTCAAAATAAAAATACATTTAAGAGCTACATTCTTGGTGTGTCGCTAAAAAAATGCCCCGCATTTGTAAAATGCCCCCCATGCCCCGCATTTGAAAATTTTCAAAACCCGCCCCGCAAACCCGCACTTGGATTTTGACCCTCCAAAACCCGTCCCGCAAACCCGCGAAACCCCAAATGAACATCACTAGTCATATGTATACATAGTTAATTGTCAAAGTTAAACTGTAAATAGTTAGCTGTTAATCATATTTTTTTGTAGAAATGATGATATCCGTAATCAGTTGGACAACGAGCGCCAAAACAACGACCAATTGCAACACGAAATGGAACGTCTCCGCCGAGGGTATGAGATGAGTTTGAGGGAAAAAGAACGACACTTCAACGTCAGAGAAAGGGTAATTTTGTTGGAATTAGAAAAGTTTTTTTCTGAAAGCAATTAGAAAATTATGCACATTTTTTTAAAAAAGAGGAAAAATTTAACATCTTAAAAATATATATTTTAACGTCATTTCAATCTGCAGAATCTGTCGCAATACCTGAGTGATGAGCAAAAAAAGATGTTGGATCTGTGGACCGAACTGCAAAGAGTGCGCAAACAATTTGCTGAACTCAAAGAAAAGACTGAGAATGACTTGAACAACCAGAGAAACGATTTCAACCGAGTTGTAAGAAGTGTCCAGGGAGTCACAAGAAGTCTTATGCCAGGAGAAGTAATTATTTTGCATATATTAAAATTGAGTTTCCTATTTTCCAGGTTCCTAGCGCTGATTACATGGGTGGAGGGGGCTCTAGTAATGTCTACAATAAGGATAGTGTGCTAATCGAAGTGATCAAGCGGATGAAGGACACCCATGCTCGGGGTGTACCTCTGACTTCTGACTTAGACTTGTTGACTCAACTGCGCAACGGAAAGCCTGAGTCAGACACTGATCTCAATCAAGAATTGATCAAGAAGTTAGTTTCGGCAATTCAATTAAATTTTTTCTCCAAATAATGATCTATCCTTCCATATTCTTTAACGTTTTGGATACTAAAACACTGGAAATACATGATTTTAAGGTGTCTTGGTTGGAATCCCGACTACCGTATTTCCTCTTATAAGCGCCCCCTTCCCTCCTCTAGTTCAAAATCGTGTTCTTGGCATTGTATTTTTAACCTACTTTTTCTGGACAAGTCTCAAGCAAGTTACCAATCAAATTGTAGATTGTTGTCTGTGCTAGGGATGGTTCCGAGGCTGATCTTTAGATTGGGAACCAACTGGATAAACCACAGAAATATAAAAACAAAAATAATAATTATCTAAGAGCGAATTTAATTTTAAGATACGAAGAAGCGATAGAAAGAAACATTGAGTTAGAGTCCAAAGGGGATGAAAATGTTAGAAAAGTGGTTGAATTGGAAGCGGAACTCCGGCGAACCAAAGAAAGACTGAATGATTGCCAGGTAAATTGACAAATAAACTCAGTTAAAGCTTCTAGTTGTGTTGTATAGAATGCCATTCGCAAGATCTACGACCTCAGTTCCAACAACGAGCGCAATGGGGACTCACAGAAGAGGGCCAGATCCCTGTCTCCTGGCGCCACTCCCATACAGCCTTCAGAAGCGGTCAGAAGCTTGAGGACTGTGTTGCGGGAGAAAAATAGTGAGATTGAGCAACTGGAACGGCGACTAAAAGTTGGTGAAAAGCAAATTGCTGAGTTTGTGTCCAAATTCGAAACAGCCGATGAGGCCAGACAACGCTTGAACAAAGAATTGTTGGATGCCAAACGGGAATCAGCCAACTTGTATGTTATTTTGTGTTAAAATGGCCATTTAGTTTTTTTAAACCTTTTTTCTATTTGTTTGATAAAGAAACATTGGCTAAAGTATCAAACAAATTCAGTTTTGAGGTGCAATTGTTAAGTGATAAATTTCTTAAAGAACTATTCTCATTTTTATAGCCAAAAGCAGTTTGATGATAGAGAAAGACAAATTCGTCGTCTGGAAGATAAATTGAAATCGTCAGAGTATGAGAAGAAAGTGGCTGAAACAGCTCAAAAAGGCTTGGAGACTGAACTCCAACGATTGAGACAGTGAGTAAAATTTTTTGGTAAATTTTTTCAAACTTCTATGCAAACTCTTAGACAATTTGAAAAAAGCACCACTGAAGAGTCCAGAAAAGCTCGTGAAGAGGCCGACGAATTTGCTAGCAATTTGGAGCAGGACTACAAGAATAGGTCAGCCAATTCAGTTTTGAAAAAATAAATGGCTCAAATTAAAACATCTCGTTAAACTTGACAAGAGAAATACATATTTTGACGGGAAAAAGACGGATGATTGACGGATAATTTTGCATAGTGCCTAAATGAATTGTGTTTTAGAATTGAAGATCTGAATCGCAGAATTGCTCTGCTACAAGAGGAGAAAAATAAATACAAGAATGAACTTTCTCCAATACGAAGCAAGTACCGAGATCTAGAGAACCAATGCAACTCTTTGGTGCGAAAATTAGAGGAAAAAAGTATGGTGATAAAATTTTCCGAGAAAATATTGATCTGGAATCTTAAAGTATCGTTTAAACCAAAGTACGGTTTAAACTGTATTACTCCATAATCAATTTATATTGTAGAAGCGCAGCTGAAAAACTCAGATGAGCAAAGCCAACGCCTGCTCAGCGACTATCAGAACCAAAAACAGCAAATCGATGTGCTTTGCTCTGACTTTGACCGCTCTTCTGGAGAAACTGAGGCCCTATCCAAGAGCAACCTTGTAATTTCATTAAGAATTTGATTTATAATAAGGGGTGTGTCTAATCAGTGAGTTGCTGAAGAATAAGCATTTGAAAACAATCACGCGACATTTGCGCCACAATAAACCAACTGGAAGTTAGGTAAATCACTAGGTAAATGGTATGCCCACCGTCCTGGTGTTTCACCTATCTTACACATGGTTTACCTGATGGTTCACCTACCCTCCAGATAGTTTTTGTGGTTTAACCTTTCAAGTAGCTTAGCTACTCTCTGGCTGGTTTAAAAAATGGTACTTATACACTGGGGGGCGCATTATATTGACTTAGAAATAGTGTTTAAACGTCCCTTAAGTAATTTTTATATGCTAAAGACGATAGAAAAGCTATTTTCCAACACTTTCCTACATCAAAAGTTGATTTGTTGAAAAAAAAAAATTTCGGCCAAAATTTGAGGTATTGTCTTGGGGGACCAAGGTAAACCACCTTTTATGAGGGTATTCCACTACGTTTTGCTCAATGGAGCTAGGCAAAAAAGAGTCTCTAGATGCATTTTTGATCAAGAATATTTCTCGGAATCATGTCTAAGGTAAGTGAGTGCGCGCATCTCTAACTCTCAAGCCCCGTATGCCCCCTCCGAAATAAGTGCCTAAAAATTTATGGGGCGCAAGTTTGCGGGGCGTAAATGTGGCGTGATTTCTGTATTTAAATAGGGCGAAATTAACTCAGCTAACTGCAAGATACATTAAAAATTTATAATAAAGTTAAAAACAGTCCTTTTTCATCACTTTCTATTCACAGGTTTTGGAGCAAACAGTCAAGGAGTTGAAACAGCAGAGGGATGAATACAGGTAGCTGAAGCAATTTGTTTTGATAAAAAGCAAAATATAATTTTAGCAAACAAAAAGATGAGTTAAGCCGGCAATTGAATGATGTAAAGCAGGCTTTTTTGAAAGAAAAGTCAGAGAAAGAAAAAGCCCAAATGAATGTGGGGTTGTTGAACGAAGAATTGGACAAGCTGAAAGCCCAGGTCACTGACTATGATCGCCAATTGATCCTTATTCGCAAACACAATGATGAACTTGACTCCCAGCTAAAGACTGGTCAGGCCAAAGCCTTGGGGCTTGAGAATGAGATATTGTCCAACAGAAAAGAGATTGAAAAATCAGCCGAGCTCAACCAACGGCTCCAAAAAGAAAAATTGGAGATTTTAAAGTGAGTGCTAAATATGAGCTTTTTACTAAAGACAGGCATTTGGCTTCTTGTGATACTGTGATACGATATATTTAGGCCTTAGGGGAGGCCAATGCCTGCGGTAGAGGCCGGAGGCGAAGAAAAAAAATATTAGAGGCGGAGGAAAATATTTTTCTGAACACATGTTTGATAATAAATTCTGACCAAAAACTGTAATCAATCCAAATATGGTATTTGGCATGTGTCCGTCACGCATTTTGAATTGACGCCAAAAAAATTGATTTCAATCATTTTAAAATTTTGTTAAAATTTTCCTCATGGTGTTCTCATTTCTAAATTTTCAGATGTCTACTCTAAAAAAGCAAGCTTAATAAAGTATACGAATGTCTTTTTCTATATAGTTTAAGTAGTGCGTTCAGCAAGCTTATTTATTATTTACTTATTTATGCCTTTTCAGTTGTGCAATTTTTATTGCTTGGATTTTACCAAAGGATTTTCTAGAATTTTTCAAATGTTAATGTACTTTTTAAAAAATTTGTCAAGTAATTATCCAAATATAGTACAGTTGAACCTCGGTTATCCGGCACCCCTGTGGACCGACCTCAGGGTGCCGGATAAACGAGGTGCAGGATAACTGGAGTGCCGGATAACTGAGGGTTTTTATTCTTTTTGAGACCAAAGTGCTGGTTAATTGAGGTTTTCATTTATTCAAGTACGATAAAATTTATTGCTAAAACGAATCAACCATAATTCGTAACAATCAGTGAGAATAATCGGTTAGCTTTTTTTGAGTTTGTGTTTTGGCCCGATGCTAGTAGACGAATTCGTCCAAGGCGTCGCTGTGCTTTAGAGTGGCTGGATTTTCTGAGTTTTTGTCGATGAAACGGCGAACAATTTTCATGGCTTTTAGGGCTTCGAGGCTTGTGATGGGCGGCGCACTGGATCGGTGTATAAATTTGGGAAAAATTGAGGGATGTTGGTTAATCGAGTTTAATTTTCATAGTGGGGACTGACTGAAATTTCATTGTTCATCGATTTTATCAGTACCATTTTTAAGTTTACACCCGTTAGATATTTAACTCTGACCAAAAACTATAAATACATAGTTAACTGCAAAGAATATACGCAGTAGTTAACTATGGATTAACGATATATTACCAATCACAGTCGGCCAAATAGTCAACTATAGTCAAGTCTCACAGTAAATTGTATGAGTTATAGGGACACTACAACTATTTTTTAGTGCCAAGCAAGACTTTGAAGCAGAAATCCAGCGCTTAAAAGAGCAGATTCAAAAGCTAGAAAAAGACATTGAAAATGTGTTGACAGAGAACAAGACTCTAACGACATCTGAGATAAAAGCCAAGGACTCTCTGGCTCAACAAGTCAACAGAAACCATTTTCTACAGAAAGAGCTTGAAGAGGCACAGGCTAAAGCAAAGGAATTGCAAGGTTATTTTTTTTGCTATTTAATAAGGTCTATGTATACAAAGTTTCCCAAGTGGCTAAATTTATTGAAAAATTGTGAAAAATGGTGTTTTTATTGCAGAAAAAATTGAGCAATTAGAAAAAGACTACAAAGGTCGGCCTAAAAATGCTTCTTGGAGAAGCAAGAGTTCAGGCAAGTCTACTGACACCACCGGCACTTCAGTGACTGTGGGGGCAGAAGAAGATGTGGGTGAAGGAGGGGTTGAACAACCCACAGGATATGACTCTGAGATTGTGGAGATCCGTATCAAAGAGGTCAACGACAAGTGGAAATTGGAGGTGGAGAGACTCGAAAATGAAAAGGTGTCTTTTCAAATTACCTTTTCTGATTTGATTTATTAGTTATTAATTATTTTTAGGACTACTTTGAAAGTAGAGTACGAGAGCTGGAAGACCAACTGCTGCAAGCTGAAAGGATTAATGAACGCCACCAAAACGATGTAGAAGACGCCAAGAGGAAGTTGCTGACAGAGATTGACCGTTTGAAAGGAGAGATCTCTGTACTGGCCGACAAACACCACATTGAATTGGATGAAGAGAGAGAGTCTTACAAAAAAGTTTGCAAGAAAACATTTTTGTAGACAGTTAATATTTTCTTTCAGAACCTGGAGGCTATTCGTCTAGGAGAAGAGGAATTAGCAGACAAATTGAGAGTAGCAGAAAAGCGATTGGCAGATGCTTTAAATGCCCAGAATGAATATGAAAGGAACAAAAAAGAGTTGGAAGAACGTTTGAACACTTTTGGAGGGCAAAACCAGAAGTTAAAAGACGATTTGGAGGATGTTAGAAGTGAAACTGAAAAGGTTATTATTTTTTCTTAATACGACACGACTAGTAAATTATAAGATGATGTGTTGACTGTATAAATGAGCCAATTTAATAATTACTTGATTTAGGAAGTGCAAAAATGGAAGTCAGAAGCCTATGCAGTCAGATCTGAGCTGAAATCCTTGGAAGCCACAGTCAGTGGACTGAGAGCCCAGTTGGCTGCCTTGACCGAAAGGAATGACACACTCAATAAGACAGTCAATGACTATGTCTCCAAAATTAGGGAGTGTGAGTTGACAAAAATATATTATACCATATTTCTTCTAATAAGTCCCCCCTCTCATAAATTCAAAAAGATGTGGGCGTTACTCGGTCATGCCCCTGCCCCCAAATCAATTTTTCCAAAAGTTTTTTGAAACCATTTTTAAGTATATTTTATGCCAAAAAACAAACAAAAAGGCCGTATTTTAAAGGGGTTGAGGGCTGTATTAGGAAGAGAAGAGAAAAGAAGAGGGCCACTTTGTAGGGAGGGCCTACTCTGTAGACAAAGAGAAGATCTTGAACATAGTTTCCCTTACAGGAATTTACCGCAGGAAGAAGTTTTGGTATGCGTGCTATTTTCATGCATCCAGAGCTTGTTCTCGAGTGATTTGTGTCTCAGGTGTGTTTGTGTGCGCAAATCAATTCCAAGCTCCGAGCCGCCGTAAGGGGGCTTGAGAGTTGGAAATGCGCGCACAGACTTACCTGCGAGATCAATCTAAGCAATACTCTTGATCAGAGAATGCATCTGGAGGCACTTTTTGCCCTGATCCACTAGGGGAAATGGGAGAATAGTCCTTCAAATTTTGCGGCAATTTAAAAATGACACCACTTTTTAAACAACTGAAGTCAAAAAATTCAGTGAATTCAAACACTCGAAAGTTGGAAGAAGATTTGCTGGAAGTACGATCGAGCCTGGCCGTCAAAGATGTGGAGCTGGACAGCGCCAACAATCGACTGCATACCCTAGAAGAAGAGCACCTGAATCTGCAGTTGGAGAGCACAAAGAACCAGACCGGTCTGGAGAATGCCAACAGAGAGAACCAGACATTGAAGTCCAACACCAGTAGTTTGGAAGCAGAGCTACAAAAGCTGCAGAAAAAACTGCAAGAGGGTGATATTGTGTGGAAGGAGCAGAAAAACTCCTACGATCACATCAAGTCTGAGGTAGCTTGCTGTAAAGTCAAGTCTGGAGGATTGGTGTGTATGCTCTCATTTTTAGAAAGACAGGCTGCAAAATGCCTACAGAGAGAAGTCAAAACAGGCGGAGCATCTGCAGAAATTAGCTGCTCAATTTGAACAAAAGATTTCACAGCTGAGAAAAGATTTGCAGGAGACATCAGAAAAGGTAATTCATTTGGCGGATGAATACTCAATCCCCTGTGACAAAGACAACTTTTTTGAGTCTTTTCGGTAGGCAGAAGGACTTAGACAACTAAAGGACCTTTTCCGACCCTTTTTGTCATACAAAGCCCGCTTTTTTGGTAAGACTTAAGCTTAGAGTAGGCCGAAATTTGTCGAAATTTTCCCCGCCAAATTAGTTCGGATTCAAAGATTCAAATTGCCAACACTGCTCCCAAGGCTAATGAAATTTTCGACTTCCCAAAAACTGGTTTTTATTACAAAATAGCTTTGTTATCTTTTTTGGCTTGTTAGAAATACAAGGCTACAAGAAAAGAAAGAGAAAAAAAATTTTAAAAATTTCTTTAAAAAATCAACAGGGGTACCAAGGAAAATAGAGTATAGAGCCGATTTTTTTTTATTTTGAGCCTAGAAAAGACCTCAGGAATCCGAATCTAAAGACAGAATTTCAAAAAGCGGCTTGCGTGTTGAGATATGACCAAAGCCAGACGTGAACTCAGTTCAAATCCTTCTCCTTTCTAGTTTTGGTCATGTTCAGCAGCCAAGCCGCTTTTTAAAATTCTGTTTTTAGATTTGGATTCCTGAGGTCTTTTGGCCTACTTAAGGCGCTCAGAATAAAAAAAATTTATGAACTGGCCGTACACTTTTCTGGAGATGTCCAGGCCAAGAATGTAGGTGAGACTTAAGTAGGGTCTCCATCTCAAAATGTTTGAAATAAGGAATTAGTTGTTTTTACAAATTTGGCATGACGAAAAATAAGATTTTATGGTTCAGTCAACCCTTGATAATCTGGCACTCCGAAACACCAGGCTTTGAGTGCCGAATTATCGAGGTCCATTTCTGGATAAAACCGCTTCTCCGAACCTTCTTTGGAGTGCCGGATTAACGAGGTTTGACTGTAAAATTTTGCTGGAACCAAACTTTTGGTGTTTGTAGTGGGCAAAAAGCTTTATAAGAAAAAAGTAATGAAAATACTGCTTTTGTTCAGCTAATAATCTCGGAAAACGATCGGACCAACATGCGCACAGAGATCACTCGTATGCAGCAAGAACTGGACTTTGGCAAAGACCAAATGCACCACAAAAACGATGAATACCAAAACGCTATCGAAGACCTATCCACTGCTCATAGAACATCTGAGGACGGCCGACTGAATGCCCTACAGGAATTGGAAACAAAAAAGTATGAGGTGGCAGATTTGGGGGTATGTTCTGACACCAATATTGGCCGAATCCAACACAAAACTGACAATTTTAGTCTCGTCTGGAAAAGACGGAGCAGCGAATGAACAGTCTGCAGCAGGAGTTTGTGAGAACAAGCACTGAAAGAGATGTTCTCCAGGATGTCTTGCGAAGATTCCAGAACACCGTGAATAGGGTGATCACTATGAACAGATTCAAGTCCACTATGGACTCGGATGTGAGTTGTTTAAGGTCTTGCAGATTGAGCATGGCTGATGAGATGAACTTGCGACTCCAGCAAAGAATACACCCTTCCCCTTAATTTTTTTGGGGAGCAAGGTAAACCAAAATCTCTAAAGGGATTAAAGACCTATTGAGAGGAGAAGGATGAAAAAGGGATTTCCCCTTCCCCTACCAATACAGTCCTTAATCATTTTAAAAATGCTGGTCTACCTTGGTTCTTCAAGGTGAAAAGTTGAAATTTCAAATCTTTAAAAATACCTAATTGACTCTATTGGATTATACCTTCCTCAAAGTTTATATCAGGGGCTCGGAGTTGCAATGCGCACACAAACATACCTGAGACATAAATTTGTCGATAACAAGCTCTGGATGCATAAAAATAGCATGCATATTTGTGCAGTAGGTCCTTGTAAAGGAAAGTATGTTCCCCTCTTTATCTTAGTGGGCCCTCCTTATAAAGTGGCCCCCCTAATTGTCCCTTCCCTCACTTATACAGCCCTTCATCCCTTTAAAAATAGATAAAAAAAATCTTCTTATTTGGTCAATATAGTATATTGAATATACCTAGAAAGGCCAAATACTATTTGTGGGGGGGGGGGGGGTATTGAGTTTGGGTTTGGTTGGTGGATATCATGATTCACCCTGTTTTTATTAGGCAGACTGGACAAAAAGAGTCTAAATGCATATTCTATCGCGAGTAGTGGTCTGATAGATCTGACAGGCAAGTTTGTGTGCACATCTCTAGCTTTTAATTCCTCCGGGGATTGGTTTTGAGATAGGCATACACATAAATCATGCGCTTCAAATACTAACATGTTCTGTATGATTTTGGGAAGAGGCTATATGAGTTTAGCCGTCTAATATTTATAATTATTCAATTTGTCAGACCAAAGACGGCGAAACTGGTGATCAAGGTACACCCAGAGCAGATGGTCCGCCTGGTGTAGAGCCATATAGGTAATTGTGACGAGGAAAACCAATATATTTTGATTTCGCCAATTTTTGTAGATCTGTCTCATTCCCTGCACCCCTCGATTTCGGAACTACAGGAGGAGATGGTAGAGGTGGACTGGACTCTTCCTTACTGGATGCGACACTTCAACAACTGGCCACAAGAATTGAGCAGTTGCAGAGAGAACGGGTAAATTTTGGAATACTGGCAATAGGCAAATGGTTATGTGCTCCTTCATAGGACCAATTCCGTGAAGAGCTGAATCTTCTAAAGAAAAAGACCAGTGAAACCCACACGACTATAAACAAGCGAGAGACTCGCTACAAGACCATTGAAGACAACTTGACTGATGTGGAAGATGGTTTGTGTCTTTACTCTCCTCAAACATAACCAGCCCTCCCTTAAATCCTTCACAGCTATTTTTTTGCCTCGTATTTGGAAGAATTTGTTTTTAGCAGACTTTGCTGTTCACAACTAATCAAAATAACAATATGGACCAGCAAAAATCAAAAAAAAAAAAACAATTAACAGGGGCGGGCTGCATGTGGCGATCAATGCTAATTGGTGGAACGGCCTCTTTGGCCATATGCGACAAGTGGCTGCGTTTTTTGCCTTGGTACATCCTGTTGTTTTAGACCCTTATAAGCATTTTTAATACGCCAAAAAGGATTAGAAAACTATTTTCCACACCTTCTCCTCATAAATAGGCAGTTTTTGGGAAGTCGAAGATTTCCATATTTTGCCTTGCGGGACTAAGGTAAGCAACCCCAGGTACTAGGGGTTGCGTAGCAGGGGTTTAAACTTAAGGTATGCCAGCGTAAGTTAGACGAGACTCAGCGCATATCCCGTTTACTGCCTACGTTTACTGCCTTACGGCTAACTTACGCTGCCTACCCTGAGCCTAAAGCTTGAGGCAGGCCAGCGTAAGTTAGACGAGACCCAGTGTATACCTTGCTTCACCTATGTTTAGTGATTCAAGGCTAACTTAGGCTGGCCTATCCTAAACCTTAGTTGTATGGATAAGTGTGGTTTTTGGGCTTACTTACCTTGGTTTCCCAAGACAAATATTCAAATTTTCGACTTCCCAAAAATCGACTTTCTGTGACGAGAAAGTGCGGAATATAGCTTTTTTATCCTTTTTAGCGTGTTAGAAATACTTAGAAGGGTCTAAAACAACCGTATGGAGCAAGACAGAAAATGCAGCCACTTGTCGTATAAGACCGCTTTTTCAATGGCGTATAAATTTCAGAGAAGCGGTCTTTGGAAGCTCGCCTAATCACTGCCAAACAGCTTCTTTGCTCTCAAGAAGAAACTCTAAAGCAGAGGGAAGACGAAAGGCGACAAATGAAGTCTAAAATGGTGACATCAGAGCTGGAGGCCAGAGGCAAAGAAGCCCAAATTAGACATCTAAATGTAAACAAAATACAGTTGACGCCTACAGTAAAGAATTTGTATTTTAGGAGCAACTCAAGAATCTGCGGAGTGACTTGGACCGAGCACATGAAGAGATTAGAGTGGTCAGAGACAAGGACGAGTCCTTGGAAGCCAGTCGCTACTTGACAGAGAGCAAGTTGAGAGACTATGAGAGTGAACTGCAGCGATTGCAGCTGCAGTTAACCAACTATGAAAACACCAAACAGGTCAGTCAGCCAGTAGCAAAAACTACGAAACCGGAGAGAATGTCTCTCTTGGGTCTGGGAAGCCTACTGGGCATACTGGGAGGCCAAATTGGAAAAAAACCATGGCCAACTGTGCTATGTCCTGGAAAAAATACAGTTAGCATTGTTTTAGACGCTGGAAGAAAAGGTGAAAGAGCTGTCCCGACAACTCAAGCTCAGCGACACCAAATTGGCCGACTACACGGATGACTTGGCCAAACTGAAACGTGACTTACAGAAAGCAGAGAGCATAGAAAATGACTTAAAGAAAACCTTGGAAGCACAGACCAAAGAGAACTCGGAGCTGCACATAATCAAGGACCAAGTAATTTAACATACTTTTTAGCAGAATCTCCCAACCGTCTAATACTACAGCTAGCCCACATTCAAAATGAGTTGACCAACAACAACATCCGCAAAGTGGAATTGGAGACTGAACTGTCCTCCACCAGATCCGAGATTCGCGACCACAAGCAACGAGTGCACGACCTCAACATTAAGATACAGGAGGTGCAACGCCAACTGCAGGACTCTCACACAGACAAGAACAGGGCTGATGACAGGGTGCATGAACTGGACAAAGTAATATTTTTCCATAAAAAAGAATCATGCTAAAGGTGGGGTGATTCAAAAAATCTGTTGGATCTAAAAATGGCGATAATACCTTGTATGTCCATGAATAGCATTATTTTGCATGACCACCTTCTTCGATTGCCTTGAGGATTGATGCTTGACATGACCCAGAATTATCTTTATTGTCGAGGAAGGAAACCCGAATTGCTTGCTAAGCTCCAACGGCTTCTTGTTCCTCGATGGCTCAATAATTTGTTTCTTGACCGTGAGAGAAATGACGCCATGTTTCCTCGGAATTTCCATCTCTAATACAAAAAGAGAGAAAGGACCATCTTTGATTAGACATTAATAGGAGAGAGATATTAATGGGACAGTCGTTATTGTGAGAGGCAAATGCAAATAAGTATTTGCAATAGCTGAAGTCTACGCCTCTCATTCAAAAATAAAAAGTTACCACCTCTCCTCCAAAATACCTCCCCGATTTTTAAAAAAGTTTGAAATTTTCAGCTACTCTCCACACAACGAACTGCAGAGAATAGTTTGCGACAACAAAATGAGGTGCTCAAGAATGAGAAACGGCTACTGACCAAAGAGTTGGATGAGCTGAAAAACCGGCTGAAAATGTTGGAGTCTGACAGACAGAATTTGGGACGCTATCAAGAGCAATGGAGGAGAGAGAAGCAAGTTTTGATCAAAAAGATTGAATTGGTGAATTTCTTTAAATTTCTTTAAAATATATTAGAAAAAATATAAATGAAGTAAAAAACTAGCTGGAAAATGAGAAGCGTAGAACGGACGAGGCCATCAGAGAGACAGCCCTGCAGAGAGAAGCCATTGAAAAGTCTTTGAACGCCATGGAGAGAGAGAACAGAGAACTCTACAAGAATTGCTCTCAACTCCAGCAACAAATTGCCCAACTGGAGATGGAGAATGGCACTCGCATTATGGACATGACCAAAAAACAGAGGGAGGAGCAGGAGAAACAGGTCCAGAGAATTCGCAGCGAAAAGGCTCAGGTTTGCTTCCCACTCAGCATTTATTAGGTTGGCGGCTAAGTAATGGCAACACCCTCAGAAGATTCCCTTTTAATCTGTTTTCTTGAATTTTTTTTGTATAGAAACGCATATAGTCTTTCATATTTTTGCAAAATAAAACTCAAGGAGATATTCGAAAACTGTTGAAATATGAGTTTGAGCTTGGTCATAACGCAAAAGAGGCCGTAGAAAACATCAACCAAGAAAAGGGAGCAAGAACTGTTGCTTATCGAACAGCTGCAAGGTGGATTTCAAAGTTTAGAAGCGGAAATTTGGGTATTGAAGACTGAAAGCGGTCTGAGCGCCCTCGGGAAGTCGATCCAGTCGCTGTCGTCAACGCCGTCGAAGCCCATCCGTCGATGACTACGCGAATGTTGGCCAACGATTTTGATTGCCACCACTCGGAAATTGTAAAAAAATATTGCATGCCGCAGGTTAGTCTATTGATTTGAGGTGTGGTAAATCTGGGTAGGCAAAGAGTGGTTCAAAAGACGGTGGGTTCCAAAAGAGCTAACAGATGCCCAAAAAAGGAAACGAGTATAAATTTCGAAACCCTGGATGGGAGGCTTTGGACCACGCTCCGTACAGCACAGACATGGCCCCAAGTGACTTCTACCTTTTTCGATCGTTGGAGCACTGGTTCAGAAACATCAAAGAAAGGCGTGAATCCCTTACAGAATTCTTTGGTTCAGTAAAAATCTTTAAAGTCGTAAAAGATCTTGAATTGACACCGGACCTAGGGGAAGACGGGAAGACAGTAGACACTTTGTTACGATCCACACAATTCATACTGAAAGGAACAAGCGGAACATGAGAAACTACCATGGATATATTGAGACTCCTCAGCTGCTTCTGTGTTTCCATCAAGCCACGACTTCCATTGAGCAGTGAGAGCTCGACATTATCCATGCAGACCTTGGCTTCCTTGAGCATCCTCTTCGCACGGTGCATTTCCTCACGACTCCTTCAGTACAGCTGCTGCAAAGACGGGTCCACGGTCTTTGGTCTTCCCACTTGAAAGAAAAGAACAAGACTAAAATTTCTAGCAAGCCTTTCGACCAAAACAAAAGTCTGTCTTTAGTCATATCTCCGCAACCAAGCCACTTTTCAAAATTATGTTTTCAGATTCAGATTTTTGAGGACATTTTGACTACTATAGAATTTAAAAAATACATATATAAGGATATATCTACAGTCGACTCTCGATATAAGAGCACCCATTGGGACCGACAGTTTGTGCTCTTATAGCGAAGTGCTCTTATATCGAGAGTCGACTGTATCAAAAATTACGAAAAAATTGTTTCATATCCCTTTCTGTGTAGGAAAGGACTTATTCGCAGCTAAAGAAACTTTCTGCATCAAAAAGGCGTCTTTTGGAGCATTTTAACACTCATACATTCTAATTTAAGATTGAAAGACTAATCGAAAATCGTGAAAGAAGTTTCAAACAAAGGATTAAGCAATTAGAGGGACAACTCCAAGTGCTCAGAGACCAATTGGATGCTGAACGTCGAAGGGGGTAAATTATTCCAATACCCATCAGTGATTATGCGCGAAATCCACTAAAAATTTTAGACGAGACTTGCGAGACCGTCAAATTGGAGGAGACATAGTGCGAATGGGTCTAGGAGCTGGCACTGGAGGAGGTGGAGGCAACTACTTTAGCCGTGGTGGAGGCTTTAACTCCGTCGGATCCTACATGCCCAGTGATGGAAATATTGATGGTCATCGGTGAGTGGGATAAACTGAAGGCATATACACAATAAAATTATTTTTGCCTTGGTGCTCCAAGGGAAACCTTGTCTTAGGGTATTTGTTGGTATATTTCAAGTACTGCTGTTCCTTAGAATATGTTGACTGTAGTGGGCAAAAAATAGAGCTCTAGATTATACGGATACCCCTTAGTTACATCCCCTTTACCTCCTCCCTTTTTTTAAACCTACTCTACCGCCCCTCCCCCCTCAAAGTCCAAAGTAAAAATTTCGTTATAAAGAAACCAAAATAGTAACTTAGAAGGGAATAAGGGCTGCATTGGTAGAGGAAGGGAATAACAAGTGGCCACTTTTTGAAAGGCCATTCACCCGTTTCACCTTACAGGACCAGGTCAAAAAGTGCTTCTGTATGCATTTTTTGATCAAGAATATTGCTCGCCTGAGAGTCATTTGAGAAGGTTAAGTCAAAAACAGAATGCCAAGAACACGATTTTAAATCAAAAGGGGGTGGGCCCTTATTATGGAAAATACGGTATTTCGGATTCATCTCACAAGTATGTCTGTGCGCGCATCTCTAACTCTTAGCCTCCTTCGCCCCCTTACGGAGGCCATAATAGTAAGGGATAGTTTCTCTTACGGGGGTAAAGGGCGCGTGGAGTTGGACAAATCACTTGAGAGGGAGCTCTGGATGCATGAAAATAGCATGCATACCAAAGCTTCTTTATGCGCTAGGTCCCTGTAGGGGAAACTATTTTCAAGGTCTTCTTTTTTCCTACAGAGTGGGTCCTCCTTACAAATTAGCATTTTTTCCTCCCTTATACAGCCCTCAAACCCTTTAAGAATAGCCAAAAAATGCTTCTTATATGGTCAATAGACCTAGCAAGGCCAAATACTTTTATTGGAAGGGGGTATAACCGAGTAGGGAAGATTATACGACACAAATATATTGTAAAATAACTTCTGTGTATAGGGGACTGTTTGAAGTTTCAGATTTGTGCGGTCCACCTTTGCCTCCAACCCTTTGACACCACCTCGAGGCACGTCAACCCCCACTCCAAGCCATTTCATACAATCGGTAAATTTGGAAGATTATGTCACAACACCCATACTAAATAGAGCACAGGGATTTGATCAGGAAATTGGCGGCCCAAGAATCGAGCCGAGCGGAAGTGAGAGCCTCACAGACGACCCTTCGCTCGACAGCATCCGCCCTTATAGAGGGATTTAATTGGTTTACCTACACTTGACTCCTCCTGCCAGTGTTTATCTAATTTGTATTATCGGTTTTTTAGAGCGTTGCTGTTTAGATGTATAGCTTATTGTCAATTAAGTATTCGCTGATTCTATAGATATTGCATTGCTTTCGCCACAAATAAATTAACAAGTTTGAAAAAAAGACGTCCAGAACTATCACACATATACTATGATTTTAGCAATAAAATTTTAGAGTTGTATTTTTATATAAAAAATGACTAGGGACTAAGATTGATGGGGGTCAGCCGTGAAGAGTAGAAAAATGACGCGAAAAAAGCCCGGTGGACTTCCTCGACCCGGTGGACCCGGTTGATCCGGTGGACCTGCTGGACCTGTTGGCCAAGTGATAAGTCCTCGTCAAATGCTTCTCTGCCTTTATAAAAGATTTAAGCCGCATGCTTTGCAACATAAGAGTCGAGAAAGACTCAAAAGTTAGAGTAGAACAAAAATGCAGCAACTCTTTTTGTAATATTGCATATTACACATTGCCAAAGAAAAAGTTGGCCCATAAAATTTGTTCAAAAATACTGTGAGATGTGTAATTTGTAAAATTCACATTATTCTATAAAAATGTACTAATAAATGGTTTTAATGTGTTTCGCGAAAGGTATTAGCCGGGTTTATTCATTATTAGCCTGTATCACTCATAATTTTTGTAGGAACAATAGCTGTTATGAGATGACTAACCTGAAGTACGCCATAGTACCTGTGTGTCGGGAGTACCTATTGTTGAATACACACAGATCACTTGTCTTTTTTCTCCCATGTTGTCTGCACTGTGCGCAAAGCAGAGAATTTTTCCTTTGTATGGCTGACACCCAACCACTTTTAGTGGACATAGCTGCTCAAAAGCAGAAAGTGACGTTCACTTCTCGTCAATATCTAAAGCTGTTCTATGGGTTCTGCATTTTTCATCATTTTTTGATCATTTCTGCACAATTTTATGTTCAAAAGTTGTGTAATAAGCAAACCATTGTAAGGAGGCTGCTTGGCTGCTTCCACCAAAACAAGAGATGAATAATAAAATTGTATGAAAAAGACTAGGTAGCTCAGGTAAATGGACACTTCTCGGTGGGCACTTTGCGGCAATTTTTTTTATGGACATTATTTTCATTTTTTTATATTTTCATTCTTTTAAGAACCTTTTTTGACCATATTATTAATGGCTATATGTACTTTCACCCCTCAAAGTAATCATTTATCTCGTCAAAATAATTTTTTACCCCGTCAAATCTGAATTTCGCGAAAAATAATCATTTATCCCGTCAAATTACTCATTTACCCCGTCAAATTTGAATTCCCGCAAAATGATTATTTTTCGCGAAATTCAAATTTGACGGGGTAAAAAATTATTTTGACGAGATAAATGATTACTTTGAGGGGGTAAATCAATTTGAGCCATTATTAATATATTAATACATACCACCTATTAAAGCAATTGTTCTGCTTGACCTCACCTCACCAGCACATGTCAAGTACTGTTACCAGGACCTGTCAAGTCTTACCTCACCCTCACAAGCAACTTTCAAGTCCTGTTACCAGAACCTGTCGGCACCCGTAAACCCGTAGATAGTAGTTTCATAACTGAAATTTGAAGTGAAAAGAGGGCCAAAAAGGGGTTAGAAAATTTTTTTTATGACTAAAAAGTATAAACTTAAGAAAAATTATTTGATCTTATTGAAGGAAAAAAGAGTTGCATAGGAAAACGAGAGGAGAAGTAAGGAGCCACTTTCTAAGGAGGGCTCAATCAAAAAAAAAGATCTTGAACATAGTTTTGTTACTGGGGCCTACCGCATAGAGAAACTCTGGTATGCATACATGTTTTATGCACCAGAGTCATTTTCGAGTGATTTATGTCTCAGGTATGTGTGTGTGTCAACCCCAAGCCTCCTACGCCCCCTACGCCCCCGTAGGGGGCGTAGGAGGCTTGAAGGGTTAGAGATGCGCGCACAGACTTACCTGCGAGATGAATCCGAGCAAGACTCTCGACCATAAATGCATTTAAAGTCTCTTTTTGCCCAGCTCCAGTAACTAAAACATGCTGCGGTTTACCTATTAACTTAGCAACTGTCAGGAGTGGATAAATCAGAGGCTGTACACCATAATTTCAGACATAAATCACAAAATAGAAGTGTTGCGCGCGCTTTTAAATTTGGGCAATTTCCATTGCCGAGGACGGCAATGATCTTTTAAACATTTTCAGTGATTAATCCAACA
Source organism: Subanguina moxae (assembly GCA_000981365.1). Lineage (NCBI taxonomy): Eukaryota > Metazoa > Nematoda > Chromadorea > Rhabditida > Anguinidae > Subanguina > Subanguina moxae. Next base: position 77,451 of record BBSZ01013815.1, read on the forward strand.
GGATGAAACATATTTCTTCTCTATTTATGCTGTCTCAACTTTTTCTGGTGACAATATTGGTCGCTAGTAGTGGTCAAGTTAACTCAGACGAAAACTTTTACAATTTGTTGGGTGTGGCCAATGACGCTGATACAAGAACAATCAGGAAAGCTTTTAAGAAGCTAGCCATTCTCAAACATCCAGACAAAAATCAAGATGACCCTAATGCTCACACTGTCTTTGTTCGCATCAATCGGGCCTATGAAGTGCTGAAGGATGAAGAGCTGCGCAAAAAATATGACGAGCATGGAGAAGCTGGTCTGGCTAGCGATTTCAATGCCAATAGTCAGTATCAAAGCTGGCAGTTCTACAGAGACAACTTTGGTAGGTCTCCTTTTTGATAAAAAAAAAATCTCATGCTTTTAAGTCAACTTTTTCTAACCTGAGGCAGCCTGCGAAATCCGAATCTGAAAGCAGAATTTCAAAAAGTGGCTTGCTTGTTAAAGTAGGAGAGACCAGGCTAAGGCTACAAGTACCGGCTAAAAACTGAGTTAACGCCTGACTTTGGTCATATCTCAGCAAGCAAGCCCCTTTAAAAAGTTCTCTTCAGAGATTTAGACTCGTGAATTCTTTCTGATTTCTGGGATATCTCAGAAAACAAAAAAATCATAAAATATAGGACTAGGGCAGGAGATGGGCTGGTTATAGGACTAGATGGATTATAGACTTGGGGTAGGCCAGCAACCCTTAGGCTTAGTGTAGGCTAACAACCCTTAGTTCCTGGTATCGAAAATACCATTTACAAAGTTATTTTCTTAGGCTACTTAGGCTTTTCTACTTTACAAAAATTGTAAGGGAGTCTATGACGCAAAGGGGCGGAAAGCAACTATTTTTAAAATCTTTTTTAGCTTATTAGAAAAAAAATCAGGATGACCCTAATGCTCACGCTGTCTTTTAGAAATGCGTAAGAAGGCTAAAAGAATAAGAGAGACCATACCAAATATTCCTCATTTTTGCAGGTATATATGACGAAGATGTGGAAATTGTCACCCTTTCCAGGGCGGATTTTGAAGAAGAGGTGACTGAATCCGGCGAGCTATGGTTTATCAACTTCTATTCTACTTACTGCTCTCATTGTCACCATCTGGCTCCAGCGGTCAGTGATCTATTAACACTTTTGAGCCAAGATTTTGACAAAAAACTTTAGTGGCGAGAATTTGCGAGAAAAATGGACGGAATTGTTCGTGTGGGCGCTGTCAACTGTGCTGAAGATCCCATGCTCTGCCAGTCCCAAAACGTTGTGGGCTATCCCTCTTTGTTGGTCTACCCTCAGGTATATTTGGCAAAGTTGTTGAAGAGTTTTGACTTGAGATGTGCTGCCTCCTTTTCAGCAAATCTTCTACCAAGGGCCAAGAGATGTTGAACACTTGGTTGAATTTATTAGCTCGCATATGACTGCTCCCGTCTATTTTTTCTCTTCAAAGGCGGAGGTGAAGGAAGTTGTAGGACAGTCCAGTTTTCCTTTTGTTCTAGAGTATTGTTCTGGTGAGTTTACACATCTATATTCCCCAAATGCTTCACTATAAGTAAAACCAACCCCACTAAAGCACACCCTTCAAGGCATGGGTACTTACACTAGGGTACGTCTATTTAAACATACTGGTCGGGTATGGCTATCAGGGTATGGGTACTTACCCATATCAGGGCATGGGTATCTTATTTAAACTGGATTATGGGTAATACCATACCTCGATATGGCTTAGTACCCATACTTGACTTCATTTATAACCACCCTTTATGGCAGCTCTACCGTGGAGACACTACTTCACCTGATGAAATGACTTTCAAATGTTTGGAGGTTTCAGGCGAATGGGCTGGTGATGACATCAGGTGTATTGCTCCTCTAGACAGGTATAGACAGGTGTAGGTACGATTCTAATAAAATTGAAAAATTGTTTATAGGAGGAAAGTAGCTTCCATGCTCTCGGAAATAGCTCATTTCGGTGTTGTGGATTGCTCCTCCTCAGCTCCTAACAGCAATCAGTTATGCAAGGAATTTAGAAGTGAGGGACTCGCTTTCTACCCAGTTGGCCGGCTTTCCAAACAAGATGAGAAGGTTTGCAAATTTTAAATGGTATTTCTAAGTTTAAAAAGGCTGAACCTTTGCTTAAAGTGGCCACTTTGATATGGTTCTTGAAAAGTTTAATAAAAATCTTGACGCTACTCGGTTATAATCCCCAAGCTACTCGGTTAAGTAAGTCTGTGCACGCTTGCCAACTCCAAGCGCCCGTCGCCCCGTCCTTTACGGAGTTATATAAATGAATAGGTCCGAAATTTGAGGGGGGTATAACCGAATATAAATGTTACTTGAGAAGCGGTGTCTAACTTCATCCTTAAAGACATAAAGAGCTAGTTACTTAAATCTCCGAACATAAACCTATTACGCAGCTTCGTATCGATTCGTGCTGCGACCAGTTTCGCGCGGTTGGAAATTTTTTTCCAATTTCTCCAAATTATATAAGGGTGTAGAAATAGCTGAAGAATTCTTCATTTACAACCCTAGTTTCTAGCGTATAAGAATTGGTATATAGGGGTTAAAACACGCCTTTGAACAAAAAAATGATTGAGTGGGGGGTATATCACAATAAAGCCCACACTTTAATTACAGGAAATAGTTTTCTCGGATCTCAAAGAAATCTTCTCGGAGGTAAGACCAGCGAAGCTTTCTTGAACAAACCAACTCATTTTAACCATTCCACAGGTGATGAAACAAATCCCTGAACTTGAGCAAATTGAAGCGGAACATCTGGGCAAGATGATCCAGGCGGATAAAGACTTGCCAAAAGGAGACTCGGTAGTTCTCTTCTCAAACAGTCTGGAGGAGAGCCTCATGGAATACAAAAAACTGCAATCCATATTTTTTAACATCAAAGTAGCAGAAACAAAAATATTTCACATCTCATTACTTTTTGCTCCAGATTTACGTGGCCGATTGCTCCAGTCTAAAGGCCCAATGTGACCAGATGCACATAGGCACTTTGCCCAAAGTAGTTCTCTTCAGGTCAAACGGCAGACGGGGCTTTGACATCCACTATGGTCTGTGTTTATTTGATTGTTCAGAAAGTTCGTGTGGTTTTCGTGTGAACCTAAGCTAGAGCTGGCGAATGAGTGGCGGGCGGGATAACGGGACGGGATTTTCGGCCGAAAAAAAAAACGGGAACGGGATTTTGATTTTTAAAAACGGGATCCCGGCGGGATCCCGCCCAAAAAACGGGATTTTTAAATAATTCAATAGTGGCAGGGCTTTGTTCAAAAATATTAGCATTTCGGCCTTCTCCGATTTCAAGCTGCTCCTCGGGATTTTTCGGACATGAGCAGGCGTAATAAATTAGGCTTGGTCTGAGTCGTGGCCTTAGGGCCACACATGTCTTTAGTTCAAGTTTTTAAAACTGCACGAACTTTCTGGATGACCTAATATTTTTGGGCAAAACGACAGTTGGCCATTGTTTTTTCCACGATTTTTATATATTTTTGCACAAAAATACCCATTTTTGAAAGAATTCTTTTATTCTGAAGCCTCCTGCTAGTCAAAATATCATCAGGAATTTGAATCTGAGAGGAAAATTGTGGCTTGGTTCAAAAATTGGACTACCGACGCCTGGGAACACGGAGCACCTTACTTGCAGTCATATCTCGACAACCAAGCCACTTTTCTAAATTTTCCTCTCAGATTCGGATCCGTGAGGATATTTTGAGCATCGGGAGGCCTCAGAAGAAAGAAATTCTTTTAAAAATGGGTACTTTTATTCAAAAATATCAAAACCATGACCAACTGTGCTATGTCCATTTTTGCTTGCTTTGAGCAATATGCTCTATTCATAAGTTATAGAGAGCAAGCTGACTCTCCGTCAAATAACCAAGTTTGTGCGCAAGAGTTTATCCTCAAATGTGATCTCTTTGACTGATCTGTCATACCGTGAGCTGTTTATGGACCTGGAGAACTTGTGGATTGTGGACTACTTTGCACCCGTAAGAAAATTCAAAAAAAATTAAACACTTCTCTTTACTACCTTCATGTTTGTAGTGGTGTCCACCATGGTTGATGTTTTTGACTTACTTCTAAGCCTAAGTAAAAAAGAATCAACCTTTTGCAGCCTTAATCTCATCCCAGAACTAAGGAAACTGCCAAAACAGCTGAACGGTCGCCCACTCAAAGTGGGCACCATGGACTGCGTAGCTCACAAAGACATATGTGATGAGGTTGGAGTCAAGAGGTAATTGCTTGTCTGCCAACTCATTTTTTATTTACGTTTGCTTTCAGCTATCCCACAAGCATTCTCTACTTTGATAGTTCCTCTCATACCTCTGTTGGCTACCACTCTGCTGCTCAAATTGTCGAGTTTGTCGAGGTTGGCCCATATGTTTTTAGTTGAAAAACCCGACAATCTACCTGTTGGCTAAATTTTGTATTATCGCCTTCTCCCAGAACCGCCTTTTAATTTTCTTAAGGTCTAAAGAGTAAAAATACTCTAAGGATTATTACCACCTCTTCCCCCTAAAAAAGTGCAACTGCCACTAAATACGTGTTTTATTCTCCGCTAGACTTTTTTAGTGCCCTGCAAACGGTAAAGCGAGTACTTTTGGCCAGGTTCTTTGCAGTTAAGACAGTTTTTTTTTGCAACGCCCTTTTATCATGTATTTTTCTCACTGGACTATGGCAAAAAAGGCTCTAAATGGATTTATTTCTCCAGAATTTTGCTCGGATTCATTTCACAGGTAAGTCTGTGAGCGCATCTCTTACTCTCAAGCCCCGTCACCCACTTACAGAATCGACGAGGACTCAGGGGCTTGGATTCGAGATGCGCACACAAAAAAGGTATATTTTTTACATGAACTGGGCAAAAAAGGTCTCTTACTGCATGCTCCCGAGTATTCCCCTAGGCAGGCTTGAAAAACGTCAAAAAGCCATGATTTGGCGAGATATTGGAGTGTACGATAAAGCACACTTTACGCCACTTATTTTATTCACAGGACTCTCTGAATCCGTCTGTCACGCAGCTCACTCAAGAGTCCTTCCAACAACTAGTTCAGAACCGACCTAAAGGCCGTGTGGTGGTGGTTGACTTCTATGTTGGTTGGTGTGGACCTTGCCAACAAGTCAGTTTTCCGTAACTGAAATCCATCAATATGTGCTTTTACACACGTGCTTTTAGCTAGCACCTGAGTTCCGCAAATTGGCTCGTCAATTTCGAGCAATTTCCTCCTCTGTTTCCTTCGGCATGGTCGACTGCGAGGCCCAGCGAGCTGTCTGTCTCGACAATGGTATCAAAGGCTATCCCGCCATCCGTTTGTTTGATGCGGTTGGCAACACTACCCCCAAGTGAGTTGTACATAGATTGTATTTTTGATGCTTCTTAGTATCCAAAAAGACCTCAGGAATTAGAATCTGAAAAAAAAAACATTCGGGATTTTCGATTCTACAACCCTAATTTGGTAACATTTGTATCTGCAGAGAATATCCTGCAAATTGGTGGCGTGACCACAGGTCCATGCAGACCTGGGTGACTGAATACATGCCTTCTTTGGTAGAACGTATTAGTGATGACTTCAGTGGTAGAGTGCTTGGCTCAAAAGCTCCTTATTTGGTGGACTTTTTTGGTAAGTGTTACTTTTTATTTTATTCTTTTTGTAATTTTTTATCCAAATATAGTATTTTGCATGTGTCCGTCACGCTTTTTAAATTGGCGCCAAAAACAATTTTTAATTTTGGAGAGCGTTATGTCCAATTTTTTGTAAAAAACTTTTACTTTTATGGTTTATGGTTTTACGATCTTATAAAGGTCGCGAGGACACATAAGAAGAGGGAAGCCAATTATTTCCACAAGCACGGAGGCCGGTGTAAATGAGACTAAGAGCACTGAGGCCATCAACAGGCGTTCCTATGAAACCAAACACTATTTCAATGTATTTGAAATTTGTTACAATAAAATTGTTTTGAAAACTCTGCTCATTGCAAGAAGATCCATATATTTCAATATAATTTATCTTCTAAGAGGGGATTAAAAAACAAAAAATGTTATATTAAAAGATACTTTTGACCCCTTCTAAAAACTTTTAAAAAAGTTATTTTAGCTCCATGGTGTGGTCATTGTGTAGCCTTTGCGCCAGTTTTTGAGAAAGTAGCTCAGGTAAAGTTTTATACAGACATTTATTTCTTTTTTCAGACCAAAATAAAATACTTACAGTCGAACTTTGATAAGCCGTCATCCCTGGGGGCTGACGAAAGGTGACGTTTTTATGGAGGGTGATGGGCAGGGGTGCAATACAATTCCATTTCCATTTATTCCGCACTTTTTTCACTTCCACTTCCAACTAGGGGTCTATATCGAGTTTACCGTTATATCGAGTTTATCGTTATATCGGGAGTCTGGGTTGACGTTTTTTATTAGTGGGCCAACCAAACAAAGCCAAAGGGGCCATTATATTGGGAGAGCCGTTATATCGAAGTTTGACTGTATACTCTTTCGATTGCCCACCCTTTGAGTCGTACTCTTTTGGTTATTCACTCTTACATCCACTATTTCGGTTAACCCCATTTTAGTGATACTCTTTCGGTTACCCGCCCCGTTACCCCTTCTCTTTACTCTAGATGTCCCTTTTCACCTACTCTTTGGGTTACCCGTTGAAATTTAAATTCAAAATTTTTGGCGCGAATTCAAATTACATCACTATTCACCGTTCTCTTTGGGGTACCTTCACTTTTTTCAACTTTTTGGGGTGCCAAAATTTTTTGCTTGGTTTCCCAAGGTAAAATTTTTCAACAATTTTTTACATTACCATAATAGGCATTACCATAATCGCTTTGCACAGCCACCTTCTTCGATGGCCTTCAAAATTGCATCCTTATCCTTTTGCATCCTTGACAGTCCCATCGAATGTTGTGCGTGGAATCTTGAACTGTTTGGCTAAAACGGACTCGTTATTGTCTGATGCAGCTGCCTCGATCATCGTTCTCTTGAATTCCAGTGTGATTGCATTTTGTTTTCACTTCGCCATCTAAAAAAAGAAAATGACACGACACACAAAAAATGACGACAAAACGCAAACAGAAAGAGAGCAGGATTGGTTGAAATTCAAAAAAATCTTGCTGAAAATTGAAAAATGGTGCAAAATGTGCAAGGTCACGGCTTATCGGGGGTGGAGAATTATCGAAAGCAAAACTTGTGGGATTTATTTGCCGGCCAACCAAATCAGGCTTGGGGTGACGAATTAGCGAGGGTGACGGGTCATCGCAGCGACGGGTTATCGAAGTTTGACTGTATAAAAAAACAACAATAAACAGGTGTAAACGAACACATTCACATAAAACAGACAAACTCTAATTTCAGCAACTGGAAGGCGAGATACAACTGGCTAAAGGTTTTTTTTAAAGTCATTTTACACAAAAACTGAACAAAAAACAGAGTATTTAAGTTGACTGTGATAGGTCGCTCCACATTTGCCAGCAAGCATCTGTACAGGCGTATCCCTCAATCAGGTTTTATGGAGGCTCACAAAACGGCAGACAGAACCCAGTCGGCATTCACATTTATCCCGATTCAAATGCTGAAGTTATTATCCGAATTATTAGAGACTTGCTGAAGAAGAAAAAAGTTCAACAGCAAAAGAAGCTGAGTGATGAGTTGTAGTCTCACTAGCTGTCAGCAGTGAGACTACAAGTCATTGGCTTTTATTTATTTCTTTTGCATCATATGCCTGTCGGGTATTGGAGAACAGCATAATTCAATTCTTTTTTATGGCAGTAGCGGGTGAAGCAAAGGTTTCCAACCACTTCTAAAATCTGATTTCTAATTATAATACGTGCTCTATTAAGCAAACTATTTGCTATCACTTCAAAGCTTTTTTCTCCTCTACAAAATGGTATACCGTAAAACCTCTTTTAATACCCCCGGGGGTATTATTTTTCAACCCTCTCCGGGAGGGAGGGTTATTATTTTTCAATTTTTCAATGAGCCTTAATTTGGTCAAAAGATTAAGAGAAAAAGAAATCTTTCCTCAAATCAGCTCAAATCAGGCTTGAGAAGTTCCTACCACGCCAAGATTTTTTACTCCGCCGAATAACAACAACCGCCCAGAAGCCTGCAGAACAATATGCACAAGTCGTCGCCGAGTTCGTTGTTCACCTTGGGAGAATACGCCAGGAAAAGAGCTTCAATCAAATCTTCGCGATGGACGAGACTGCGGTGTGGTTCGACTGCCCGGAAAATCGATGCATCGAAACAAAGGCAGCTGCAGATGTAAGATTGAGATTGAGAGGAATAAAGTTTGCCAAGAATCTTTTTTTGTTTCCTTTTTCCATATGGGGGGGGGTATTATTAGACGAGGTGGTATTAAAAGAAATTTTACGGTATAAGGTTATTCAAAGAGCAACAATAACAACCATTAGATACAATAAATTTTCCTAACCTTTTTTTCTTAACCGATCTGGGAAGTTGTCGATTGCTCCTTGAATCATATCGAACGTAAAGCGCCGCCATTCTTCGATTCTTCAGCTCCGCAATTATTCTGTCAGGCTTTGAGCATATCTCTTTCTTCAGTTCTTGCCATACAAAGTAGTCCGTCACAATGAGATCAGCTGAGTTCAAAGGCCATTCTCCATCGTCGTGTGTGTCGATGGTGATCGCATACAAAAAGTTCTGTCGAATTCACTTCCGAGATTTGCAAGCTGTATTAAAAAGAGCTCTTTCTTTTTGAAACGTCCAAATAGAGCGGTCGAAATGGCCTTGAGCTTAAGACAAGGCTCTAAAATATTGCGCTGGTTGTTCCCTTGCTGATAGAGCTTGATAATCACCGGTCTTCAATCACTCATTTCTAAAAATAAATTTAATCACTATGAGAGTCACAACATATACCGAATAAAAGAGGAGAATAAGGGCTTTTAAGTGACACCAAACACTCTGTCTGATAGAGTACATATCATAGTTCGAAATCAGATTTTTTAAGTGGTCGGCAACTTTTGCTTCACCCAGTACTCATTCAATCTTGGCTTCCACCTCATAATTTTAGAAAATCAACCCAAAAAAATGCCTTAGGGCTTAGACTTGTGCTTAAACTTGTTTAATTTTTCAATAACTATATTTCTGATTTTGTTTGGTAAAAGAAAGTCCGAGAACCAGAGATAGGGTAACCAGACATATTTTGGAATAATGCTCTTCTGCTGTTTAACCTGCAATGAGCTCTTTGAAGTGAGCTCTCCATACCACCAACTCATAGTTCAGGCCATTTTTGGGTCAATTTTCAAAAATATAGGATGACCCTTTAAAAATTGAATGCGTACTGTAATAGCATACCATAAATCATGGTAAAACGACAGTGGGCCATGCTTTTTGTTTCAAAATTTTAATATTTCAGCAACAAATGTACCCCTCTCCCCAATGATTTTGTTCTAAGGCTTGCTGTAGTCAAAATGTCTTCGGAGATCTGATTCTGAAAGCAGAATTTGCAAATGTTGCTTGCTTGCTGAGATATGGCTGCAAGTAAGGCGGCCGTTGTTTGATCATATCTCGGTAAGCACGCAACTTTTTCAAATTCTGCTTTCAGATTCCTAAAAACATTTCGACCAGCAGTGGACCTCAGGAAAAAACCATGGCCAACTGTTTTATTTCCCTTTGCTGTTCTGACCAAAGAAAGTACACCCTCCGTTCAATAGAGCATTTGCGCTAATTCACTATTGCATTTAAAATTCTTTCACTCCTTTAACTCTGCGTGGTGTGACACTTAACAGTATAATGTATGGTTTCATTAGTTGAGGTCTGCCTAAAATGGTGGTGTTTGGCTGTGGCTTTGGAGTTTGACCATCCATTGTAGCCACCGACAGTGGCCAGAGCCACAGCCAAACGCCACCCTTGTAAACAAATTTTTATGCTTGTATTGCTGACCTTAAGTGCACTTAATTACTGTTGCAATAAAAGCAGTTGATCTATTACATGTTGCAAAGCTAATAAACGAAACAGCTTACTACCGAAATGTCGAAAAAGGTGTGAAAATTTATGCCATATCTCATTTTGCTGACTTTGGAATAAAATTTTGAGCAGAAGGGATCATGGGAGCGATTTTAGGCATCTTTTGGCCATGGAAGAGAGGAATGTACGGAGAGGTAGATGTGGGAGGCCAACCCTATATCCTAGCCCCCACTCCCCGGGAAAAGAAGCTCAAGAAGGGGGAGGGGTGGTTATAAAACAATACTACCGTAGAATTTTATTTAGAAGTCATAAAGCTGAGATACAGTCGCTTTCATGAATTTTTCAAGAGTCTGGTAGAAAGCTATCTGAATTGCCTTACCTTGACTTGATCCACATCCAGTCAACTGGGAGGGAGACCATCCACCGGTTGTGCAACTGGCAGCAGCAGCCATTGACCCCTGGCACATCAAAGTGGCCAGAGAGCCTATAGGGTAGGGCGCTTTTCCCGCCGGCGAATAGCTGATCTGGCCACTCTGAGGGGTGGGCATGTCGTAGCAATTAGTTGCTGCAAACAATTTAATAACATCTGTTCAAATAATTTCTTTTCAAAACCAACCACTGCTATTACCAAAGCTGTTCGTGCTTGAAGTGCTGGGACTGTAACCGGGAGTGAGGTTGCAAGGGCCCAAACTGCTGGGGTTGAACACTCCGTTTTGGCAGAAGGCTGCAACAAATGGATAGTTTATATTTTTTAGTCTTTTTTCGTAAAACCAAATAATTGGCCTTGGAGGATTTAGATTAACCAAGTAATGGGCTGTGCTCATCTTGTTATTGCTGGTTTCTTTCACCTTTTGTTATCTAAAAAAATTACCTGAAGTTTGTCCACTAGCCATAAAACCAGGATTACTGCAATTAGATAGTATGACTTTGCAAATATAACAACGAATTGTACCAGATGAGTGTAGCAATGGTTCCAGAGGGATAGGGCCCTAGAGTGGCAGCAGTGCTATACGTGATACGTCCATTGAGAGGTGGCAACAAACCCATGAGACAGCTGGTTGGCATGTTGTTGAAGGTGTTGGAAAGACCGTTGGCCAGGTTGTTCATACCGTTGCTGATTCCTGTGCCAATGCCTGCGGCAGTGCTGCCCAGAAAACCTTTAGAGTAGTTAGTCTATTAGTATAGATGGGTAATGAAAGACAAACCAGTGTTCAAGCCACATGGTCCTAAAGTGGCTGGAGACCTGCAGATATATTAAATTTTTAGAGCTATGGCAGTAAATGCTTTCTTATATGCTTGGTCCCCAAGTTATACCCTGTTGTAAGGTGTTTTCAGACTCCAGGGCTGATACTCATCGTCTTTTTACCCTTTGCTTTAGCTCTGGCCTTTAGTCGTATTCGTAAGAGTCCTATCCGTACTAACCAAAGACTAAGGCTAGAGTTGAGACCAGAGCTAGAGCTGAGACTAGGCCTAGCACTGAAAATTTTTCATATGGTTCGCCCAAGGTCAGTGCTAAGGTTCATAACAAGTTTAAAGCTTCTGCAAACCTTCGAATACGAAGAGTGCATGGTTCTCACAAGCTTTAAACCTTGTATGAACATTGTCGAACCTTGTCCGAACCTTGATGGCAAGGTCGTATAAAGGCGGAAATATTGCTTCCCAGGTTCGTACAAGGTTCGTGTCATGTAGTAATCTTAAACCCAAGGTTCTTGCAAGCTTTAAAGGTTGTACGAACATTGAAACTTGCATTGCAGGAAACGTCAAAAAAATTTTCACCACATTTTCCAATAATAGAAAAGCATACCTTTTGGAAGTACTGTGCATTCGAGTCTCGATTTAGTGTATATCTTGATTTAGTGTATATTTTTTCCGGTCCCCAGCGCCTACACTAAATCAAGACTCGACTGTACTAATAAATCTTCCCAGCGACAAGCGGCAAAACAGTTCGGATGCAATCCAATAGGTATTAACAAGGCTTTAAAGAGGTTAAGAAATCGATTGCTGTAAGAAGAAGACCATCCCCGATCAAATAAAAGACATTTCGGTGAGGGTTAAGACTAGGGTTAGAGCTAGACTAGGGCACGAAATCAGCATACCAAAAACCACTAGTGCAAGAGGCAGAATTTGAGCCACTAGCCTGTTGTCCATTCAAACACTGAAGGGTGGCAAAAGTGCTTTGTGGAAATGGTCCAAATTGGCCTCCCTGAACAATGGAAAATTATTGTTTGAGCAAACACTCCAGGCAACCCACCTGGGAATAGTTAATAGTGCCACCTAGCACAGATGGTATAGGTGTAACACATTGGCCAACTGGGAAAGTTGTGCCTAGAGAATTGCCGAAGCCAGTGTTGCCGAAGCCAGTGTTGCCGAAGCCAGTGTTGCCGAAGCCGGTAGTGCCAAAGCCACCAGTATTTGAGCATCCGGTAAAAAAGGAAGGTTGCCACTGTCCAGACTGACACACTGCGACAGTAGTGCCTAAACTTTTTATGCCACATATGTTGACAGAAAAGGTATAAGAAGCGCAACCAACCTGTGGGCATTCCTCCATTGCACAAGAGGGTGGCACTGGCACCTTCGGAGTAGGGCCCAGAAGGGCTTCCTGAGGAATACGTCACTGAGCCTCCTAGAGGTGCAGGCATTGGAAACAGACCTGCAAGAGAAACTCAATTTGTTTTGCACCAGGGTAAAAAGTGCCGAGTATAGCCGAGTAGCGCCCGAATCTTTGTGTCTCAGTATGTGACATCCAATTCGGCAAAGTAGCACTATACACAAACATATGTAGTTTTTTTTTTCAGGAATCCTTGGAATAAGTGCTACGCGAAGAAAGAGCAAGCGTGAGGAAGAATATACTCGAAGGTTTAATTACCGTATTCTTTCTGAGAGGATGTCACTATATCTAGACTCGACTCTTATTTTCAACACTTCGATTTATGGGGTCTGTATTTATGGTTTTAGGGTATAAAAAATGCTTGTAAAGGGAGGGAATAAACTAAAATCTGATAAAGCATCTGATGCGGCCTTTTTTTCTGATAATAGTCTCGCCTTAAAAAATTGCAAGCCACCTACACTGTGTTCCAGTGCCAAACCCAATTAAGTTGCCCCCTGTCACTCCAGTAGAGCTAGCAGTACACATCCCAAAGGGTGGTGTCCACATTCCGTTGCTGCAAGTGGATGTGGACGAACCGGACACAAATGTTCCTGCAAACATGTCTCACTGATTAAACAACCCTAGTGAAGAATCCAATTGTTTTTTCTTTGCCTTGATCCCCCTGTTGTTTTAGCTTCTTCTAGGCATTTCTAATACGCTAAAAACCATATAAAAGCTATTTTCGCTCTTTTTTCTAGATACTAGGGTTTTGGATAGTCATTTACCTTGGTAAACTCATAATTCATGGAGCTTACACCCTAAAGACTGAATTTAGGGCATGCTACTAAGGCTTAGGGTAGGTTAGCTGTGAGTCACTAGACCTAGATGAAACAGGGTATGAGCTGGGTCTCGGCTAACCCATGCTGGATAACCCATGGCCTGAGGCTAAGGCTTTGTTGTATCCCCAAAAGTTAGTGTTTGGGTGTAAAATTCCACAAGTTATGAGTATAGCAAGGCAGATGACCATCTAAAACCCGATTATTTAAGAAGAACAGGGACCCGTGTCCATGGGGCTCGCTGAACCCACTAAAAAAACGCTTTGCGTTTGGTCTGAGCTTAGCGTAATGCTTAAGCGTTGCTGAAATGCTCACTGTAGACCCTGAAAACCCTCTGGACCGGGTAAACCCTGTAGATCAGCTGGACACAGTATACTCTTTAGAGCCTCTGAACCCAGTATACCCAGGATTTACCTGGATTCTTCACTAAGGTCAATTATTCCAAAGAGTTGACTACAGCCAAACAGCTGCTCACCTGCATTGCAAATTAAGGTGGCTGAACTGCCGGAGGAGTAGAGTCCATTGCTGGGAATGCCATTATACTGGATCTGACCATTCAAAGGAGCAAGAACTGCAGGGCACAGCATTCCATTGCTGCCACCACCCAAAAAGCCGGGTGTGGTGCCTCCAAATCCACCGCTTATACAGGAGCCCAAAATGGAAGGATTCCAAACACTCGACTGGCACACACTGTTTTGAGTTCCACTTGGAGTGAAACCGGAGTTGCACAACATCTACAAGACCCAAACAACTACGAAAACGCTCCAAAAAAGAAAGAGAAACCTGCACAGTGGTACCGGAGGGATAGGGACCTGTGAGACTATTGGTTGAGTACTGCAATCTGGCGTTCAGCGGGGCAAGAAGTGGCAGACAAGTTGCACCGTTTTGTAGGCCAAAGGAGGGAGAACTTGGAAAAGCGGTTGAACCTCCACCAAGGCTTTGTATACAAGTGCCTGAACGCAATTGTTTTAAGAGTCCTGACCAGTGTTTTCGAAAAATACACCTACATCTACACCTATAGCTACAGTGTAAGTGTAGGTTTAACTGTAGGTGTAGCTTTTGGGCACAGTGTAGATGTAGGTGTAGTGTAGGTGTAGCTTAGGTTTAAATGCAGCCCTACAGTAGGTGCATTTTTCGAAAACATTGGTCCTGACCTACGACCATTTTCTTCTTTACTGACTCCATCTCAAATCGATACTAGGATAAACCCCCTCCCTAATCTTCCGAGATATACCATATACCCCATATAATTCAGTACAATAAAAAAAAAAAATTACCAAGGGTTGGCGACCACATCCCGTTGGAGCAGATGGAGTTGGTTGAGCCACTGGAAGTGAAACCCATATTGCACTGCAGAATAGCTGTTGTGCCCTGAGCATACAAACTGATCGGGTTGGTTTGCAAGTAGTTAACCATCCCATTTATCACATTCAACGGTGTACAGCTGATGCCATTGGTCTACAAAACAACAGTGAAATATATATGCAAATATATGCAGGGAGTGGTCAAGAATTTCTACCACTTGTGAACAGCCATAAACACAAAAGAGAAACTGACCACTTGACGCTTTTGCCGAGCATGTTCCAATCGAAAATCCGCAGCAAGAGTTAAAAAAAAGATAAGGGCCAATAAAAGAAGTGCCCTGGTCGGCATAATTGTGCTGCTCATTGATCAAATAAAGTTGATATTTTTGCTAAATCTAAAGAATAATTAAATCTACTGCGATATACCCACACCACCCAATAATGGACCAAGGTAAACAAACCTTTTTAAAGGGGTTAGGGCTGTAACAGGGCATATGCTGAGTGCGAAAAAAAGCGGAATCTAGAGTGGGATTGCTGAGAACTCTACAAGCACTTGCTACAGATTTTTTTCTTCCTTTCTTTTAAAACGTACGTTTTTGTGGTTGTCCTATCATTGGGGACACCTTTGTGGTTGTCTTTCTCATTGTCATACCATTAAAAACGTAGTGTAAGCCCCAAGCTTGGGCTAGGCTACTGCAGGTTAGCCATGAACCACTAAACATAGATTTAGCACGGTATACACTGAGTTTCGGCTAAACTATGCTGAGCTACCCTAAACCTAAGGGTCTTGGCTAACCTATGCTAGCCTACCCTAAACCTAAGGCTTAGTTGTATGCCTATGTGTATTATCTGGGCTCAGCAAATATCATTTATAAGTTGACATCGTAGTAAAGCCAAATTATTTTAAAAACACTACAGAAAAATATTCAAAACATAAGATTAGTTTATGAACATGGGTTGTTACTGTTACAGCTTCTAGAAAGGCAATTAGCAAAAATATATATGTAAGTGGAGAGTAAAGACATTCATTAAAAAGGGAGCATTTTTTTCATAGAATATAAATAAGTGGTAATTGTACTACGACAACGCTATAGCAACTGCCATCTTCAAAAAGACCAAAAAAATTGTATGTTTATTAAAAACAAAATGAAATTATTTTCCACAGCTATACTAATTTGTTTGTTAAGAACAGTAATAGTATATAGACAGATCTTTGACCTGCCATATTTTGCCTTGGGAAACCAAGGTAAGCAGCAATAGGTCCTACTTCTAGGTATACAACTAAGCTTAGGGTAGGCCAGCATAGGTTAGCCAAGACCTTTAAGCTTAGGGTAGGCCAGCATAGGTTAGCCAAGACCCTTAAGCTTAGGGTAGGCCAGCATAGGTTAGCCAAGACCCTTAAGCTTAGGGTAGGCCAGCATAGGTTAGCCAAGACCCTTAAGCTTAGGGTAGGCCAGCATAGGTTAGCCAAGACCCTTAAGCTTAGGGTAGGCCAGCATAGGTTAGCCAAGACCCTTAAGCTTAGGGTAGGCCAGCATAGGTTAGCCAAGACCCTTAAGCTTAGGGTAGGCCAGCATAGGTTAGCCAAGACCCTTAAGCTTAGGGTAGGCCAGCATAGGTTAGCCAAGACCCTTAAGCTTAGGGTAGGCCAGCATAGGTTAGCCAAGACCCTTAAGCTTAGGGTAGGCCAGCATAGGTTAGCCAAGACCCTTAAGCTTAGGGTAGGCCGGCATAGGTTAGCCAAGACCTTTAAGCTTAGGGTAGGCCAGCATAGGTTAGCCAAGGGGATTAAGTACGTCCCACAGCCGATGAAAATTATCAACTTGCCAAAAACCGGCTTCCTCTGACGAGAAAGTGCAAAAAATAGTTTTTTTTTAATCGTTTTAACGTATTAAAAATGTTTAGAAGGATCTAAAACAACAGAGACAGGGACCAAGTCCAAAAATTGGTACTTAAGTCAAAAACAGAGGCAAAATTTCTAATGACACTATCTCCTCTGGTGTAAAAGAAAGATGCCAAGCTCCCACTGAATCTATATTGGCTGTATCACGCAATAAAATACACATATGATAATCAGTTAGGGCACTGACAAAACCACTTTCTGAACAACCTAATACGAGACAAGTAGGAGAAAATTGTTTGTGAGGTTATTTGTAATTAAGTAATGTGTGAAAACAGCTCTACTGATTTTTAATGTTTTGTCAAGTAGAAAAACAAGGTGCTGTAGTAGTAATTTGCTGCCCTTCTTTCATTCTCGATTGCACTCAACAAAAGGATTACCGCCTACATCTGTTGGACGTAGAGAGAGCTGATGTTTTTAATAAGCACCCGGTTTTTCTACGTGCTGAGCCAAGATTCTCTTTTTGTGGGATTAAAGCAATAAGGCTCAACAAACCTTATTATATTGGTACTTGTGGAATGGTTTACAGGGTGAGGCTTTATTCTAGGTGGTGTTCACTCGCGTATGAAATGATCTAAATTAGGACGCTGATGAACGAAAAGCTTTCTCCCAATAGATTTAGCAAAAAGTACCAGAACCTGTACCCGAAACCCGAAATTTAGGCGCAAGCGAATATAGAGCCCCGTTTTTTGTTCACGTCATGATTTCTGGAAAATTATAACTCGTCATCGTCAGAAGCGGAACTGTCACAGGTTTCATCATCAATGCTAGCTATTTAAATGGAGATGGAGTTTCCTCAGGCAACATTTTTTCAGGGCCGGAGACAGAAGCGGAGGAAAAAAGTTTTGGAGGCGGAAGCCAGAGTAGAGGAAACAATATTTAAGCGAGTAAGTCATAAGTGTGCATAAGATGATATGTACATCAAAGTTTTGAATTCATTCCGTCTCAATAAAAACTTTGCTAAAATTTACCAGAACTCTATCAACTTCTAAAGCTCTCTTATGCATTTCGTCATCATTAACTTTAGAAACACTCCAAGAAGATCGTCTGCTATGGTAACAGGGCCGGAGGCGGAGGAAAAATTTTTAAAAATCGAGAACCAAGATATTGAATCTCAATATAACCGGGCATTACAACTCTAGGATCTTGGAAATATAACGCTACGTATAGGGTAAAGACATGGCAACCATTTTTAAAGTTGGAGGCCAGAGATGGAGAAATATTTTTTGGGCCGGAGGCGAAGGACAATTTTTTTCTGAACACAGGCCTGTCTGCTTCTACAATATACTCTTTATTAATTGCGGTTTTTTGAAGATATTTTCTAAGTAGTTCTCCAGTATTTAGGCCAGGACCTCCTCTTTCCCTTAAGATACCAACCGACTCAATGTAGATGAAAAAGTTGGACAAAAAAGGCTTTTGAATAAAGCAAGGCATATTTCTCTTCAACAAACTTTTTCTCCAATTTTTTGCGACCATATCGAGTAGGTCGATGCCTCTTTAAAAAGAGGAGATGCAGAACTACATGCTGGAAAAAAGATGGAAGAAGATTGTTAGAAAACAGCTGAGTTGATCAAGTTTTAAAATTTGACTGGCTAAATGACTACCGTATTTCCTGCAATAACCCCCCCCCCTCACCCAAATTCACAAAATTGTGTTTGTAGCATTGTGTGTTTTACACCAATTTCCTTGGTAACTCCAGGACATGTAATAAACCAAAATGTAGCTTAGAATCTAGGCTACATTTTGGTATATTTCTTGTCCTGGAGTCACCAAGAAAATTTTTGTCAAAAACACACAATGCTACAAACGCACTTCTTTGAATTTAGGGGGGGGGGGGTGCTTATTACAGGAAATACGGTATTCAATGGGTAAATTATGTCTTATTATATTTTTTTCTAATGATCTAAAAATAATGGTTTTAGTTTTGTGGTACTACAAGGCAGCCTATAGCAGCGCTCGTCACATACTGAAGTTTGTGTGCTGTTATCTTGGCCCTTCCCTGCGTCATGCATCAACAACATAAAGGACGAGGAAGAAGTGTTCATCTGGCAAAAAATGGAAATCGATTGCCCTTGGGCGAGTGTGCCCCCCACCACTCTAGCAGCAGCACCAGCAGCCAATAGCAGCAAAAACATAAAAGGCAAGGCACCAACCAAAAGAAGTCTTGCTAAGAGCAGCGCCTGCAAATCCCCTCTTCCCTCCTGCAATCCAAATGAGTAGGCTGGAATGGGCAGTGGAAGAGCTTATGCCCCCACCTATTGCTGCCACCTCATTCTTGGCCTTGTCGCCGCTCTTTTGTTTTGGTTGAGAAAGAGGCGCTCTATCTAGTATCTGGAAAAGGGTAAACAAAAAGATAGGCGGCAAGAAAGAAGAACTACCAGTTCAGATATGCCAATCCATCTCCCATTCTCTTGCTTTTTTGGCCGGGGTTGTTGTTGTTGTTTTAACTTTATTGTGCTTATCTCGTTTGTAGCAAAGAAGATAATAGTCTTTAATGCTATTGCGACAAGTTTCTTATTCTGGAAACGAATTTGTGGTATTATGGAAAAGGTAAAATGGGCAATGATGACTCATTGTTCATGATTTTGATAACGGGGTGAGACATTCCGGCTTTGCGCTACCTCTTCTTGTCGATACCATTTGAGACTCTAAAAATACTTGAATTTTCTTTTGTATCGAAAAGTATGAAATTTGTATTTTTTGGTAGCAAGTCATAGACGAAAATTTAGCCCTGCATCTCCTCTACAAAACGGGAGGAGATCTTTTCTGAATCGAGGACCTGTAAAAACTAGAAGCCAAATGTAGCTCGAAACTCGTTTTTCTAGTCAAATTTAAGGAATTTTTAAATTTCCCGCAAAAGTTTGCTTAAAGCTCAAAATACACCTTTTTGGACAATTTGAAAAGCCGTGTTATACTTTGAACTATTATTTTTTAAAATAGCACATTTGCATCGATTCATTTGAATTTGCCGCATTTCATGTTGTATGACGTCTACAAGGTTTCTTCCTCCTTGTCTCTCTACTTCGCATATTCATAGCTATGTTTTGGTGGGTTAGAGAGGGGGGAAGAGCTTTCGTTATTTCTTGCTGGATGTCTTTTTTGTGTTGGGGGGCGCATTGGAGTCATTGATCATCGGAGGAATATCAATTTTCCCTTTTATTAATTTGTTGGGTTTTTATTTTTGGGCGGATAGATTATGAATTGGAAGAGGAATAAGTGTTCCATTTCCGCTATCTATACCGCTGGTTTTAGGTAGTTTCTAGGTAGTATTCACACCAACTGTTGAAAATGCAGACTTTGGAAAAGGCGCTTCACCAGCCCATGCCTTTCACTACTGGAGGCCAGACAATTGGGTGGGATTGATGAAATACTTAATTTTTTTAAAGTTTTCTTTCTAATTTTTAGGGATCGACTGACGGCGGCCAAACATTCTCTGGCTGGATCCCAACTGGGAAAGACCATCTGCAAGGCAACCACTGAAGAGTTGATGGCGCCCAAGAAGAAGCATTGCGATTGTAAGCATCTTATTTAATTTTATTTTGAAGGAATTTTGCACACAACAAAACCGCCCAAATTTGACTTCTCTTTAATATATCAACCTACTCTACTATTTTTCAATTTTTTGATTCTTCGTTTCTTACACCAAGTACAAGCCATACACACATATCTTTGGGAAGACAACTAAGCCTTAGGCTAAGGATAGGTCAGCCTAGATTAGCTGAGACCCTTAGGGTAGGCAAGCGTAGTTTAGCTGAGACTGAGCGTATACCCTGTTTTAGCTATGTTTAGGTTCACAGGGTATATCACACCAATACCAGCCATGAATTAACTAAACCAAGTAGACGCCCACTTGGTGGATGCTTAGACAGCAGCTAATCTACTAACCATCAAATCATATTTAAGCTGGTCAAAATAATGGAGGGGTGGATGGAATGGCATTATACCTTACTAGGGTCAAAGAGATCCTGTTGTGTACAGCTTTTTATCTGCTATGACAAAGAGGAAATTTTAAGCAGGCATACTCCTTTCAGACTTGCTACATTGCACAAATGAGCCAAACGTGTCTATCCCCTCAATGGCCAATCTTCTGATTGAGCGAACTCAAAACCCAAATTCTTGGGTGGTAGTGTACAAAGCATTGATCACAATTCATAATCTGATGTGCTATGGGAATGAGGTGGGTTGAATGGTTTTTCCTATTCCATTTTTTGTATGGGCATCTTGTAGAGGTTTTCGCAATATCTGGCCTCTTGCAATACCACCTTCAATCTGTCCAACTTTATGGACAAACCCAACCTCCAGGCTGGCGTTATGTCTACAGGTCTGAGTAGGAGATTTGTCAATTCAAACTACTATCTTGTTTCCAGGCTATGATATGAGCCTACATGTGCGTCGCTATGGCAAATACATCTCGGAGAAAATTCACACCTACCGCCTCTGTGCTTTCGACTTCTGCAAGGTGAAGCGAGGCAGGGAGGACGGACTTTTGCGCACTATGCACACTGATAAGGTGATTTAATAGATTCCTTGGACTTTTGCGTACAAAATTCACGGCCCTATATGACAAGTGGGTGTATTTTTTTGCCTTGGTTCCTGTCCCTGTTATTTAGATCCTTCTAAGCATTTCTAATGCATCCAACCCTCAATAACTCAGCAATACTGGGCCAACACTCCAAGGGACCAGGCCCCAACTGCCGAGTTAGGGAGGTCCATTTCTTTTAATGGCTTACGGCTAACCTAGGCTGGCCTACCTTATGCCTAGCCTACCTTAGTACAGTCAACCCCCATTAGTCAAGCACTCTCAATAACTGGCACACCAAACAAGGTGCCGAGAAGCGATTTCGAGAAATGGACACCTATAACTCGGCACCCGCGATGCCGATTGGGTACTCGTAGCTTGATCTCTTGGGTTGCCTGGTTATCCGTGGTTAACTGCACACAAAAATATCTCACGATACATACATGTGCTATTAAATTCACATAAACAACAACCTATGCTTTCCAGCTGCTGAAGACGCTTCCAATTCTCCAAAATCAAATCGATGCTCTATTGGAGTTTCAAGTAGCCATTTATAAATGGTGGGACTATTATTTTTAAAAGGTTAATACATTCAGGTGACCAGCTCTGAGCTCAACAATGGGGTAATCAACTGCTCTTTCATTTTGTTGTTTCGCGACTTGATTCGGTTGTTTGCTTGCTACAACGATGGTGTCATCAATTTGCTGGAGAAGTTCTTTGATATGAACAAGAAGCAGTGTCGAGAAGCTCTGGACACCTATAAGTCTTTTTTGGTGGGTTATAAAGACACACACAAACTAACTTCTTCTGTGGGATCATTCAAGAAACTGGCTGGATTTGAAATGGTTGTATATTTATTATTTTTTTATATTTTGAGTTGTTCTTTTTTTAGCTAGGAGAGGGAAGTTTTGTTTGGTAATAATCATTTTGGTACTACTTTATTATACGGCTTCTTCTTTGTGAGGCGATCGATTTGCTGTCTGCCTTCCGCTCCAATCTTTTTGCAACAACAATAAAACAAGAAGAAGAGAGTAAATGGAACATGAAAATACTTTTGCAAAGAAAAGCGGATAAATACTAGTATTTCTCCGGATAAATTCTTCATTTCACAACCCTAGTTTGTATATTGTCCATAGCTATTGTTTCGTTAAAGAGTCTTTCAAAAGTCTCTTTCGATATGACGATTATGGTATCAAACACTTCTCCATTTCCTCTATCAGCTAAAACAGAACAATTTGAAATATGGAAAAATAAGAGGTTCAGCCATTTTAAATCCGACAAATTTCTTGAATCACACTTTGCTACTTAAGTTCCGTCTCGACAAAGTCTCCGAGTTTTTGCGAGTGGCTGAAACTGTGGGCATTGACCGTGGAGAGGTAGATAATTCTCAACTTCTATTTTTTTTTATGATTGATTGTATAGATTCCTGACTTGACAAGAGCACCTGCATCACTATTAGAAGCGCTGGAAGCACATCTGTACCATCTGGAGGGAGGCAAAGGACCACCACCTACCTCTTTTGCTCAACAGGTCAACTATTGGGTCGTTTAATTAGTTCTGACCTCCCCATTTTTCTAACTCAATTTTTAACTTGCTCCACCTCAAATATTTTCCGTCCCTTTTTCGTAATAGAAGGTCGGTTTTTGGAAAGTCGACAATTTCCTTATTTTGCTTTGGGGGACCAAGGTAAATAACCTTATAAATGGTATTATAAAAATGGTATTATACCTTAATGGTATTATACCTTATAAATGATAATGGTATTATGACCTTTGGAACTACACTTAGACATACAGCTAAGCCTTAGGGTAGACCAGCCTAGGTTAGCCAAGACCCTTAGGCTTAGGGTAGGCCAACATCGCTTAGGAGGGGCTTTTTGGGTTTTTTTGATTTATTAAATTGAGCAATAGTAGGAGAGGTGAGTCAGGACGGTCCAAAATTTTAAATCATGTTTGCAATTTTCTTCCAGATGGTCAGCCAACAGATACACCACCAACAAGAGACCTTTCAATTCCGGCCCAATGCTACTGGTCCAGTTGGTAGTGGTAGTGGTGGGGTTGATGATATGGTCAAGCAAAGGTATTTGGAGGAAGAGAAGGAACGTCTCAGACAGTTCGAAGAGCAGCGTAGGAAGCAGGTACAGCAGCCACCTCAGCAATGTAGGTTTTTTTCCAAATTCTCTATCTTAGAGCAACTGATGTATGATTCAGCCTCTAGCAATCCATTCGGCTCAACTGCTCTTTCTTCTGCTCCTTCCTCTGGTAGTGCTCCTAATCCTGACTTGTTGAGGTCGGTTCAATTTTGGTGACCACTGACAAATTTTGGTCAGAAGTCCGGTCGTGGGGTCCTGTTGAATGGCTTTTTCTATAGACCACAATGGCCCGTATTAAATGAATGGGCGGAGGTGCCCTACCACCGGTACCCCAGGGTAAGTACCTCCGGGGTTACGTAGCGTAGTAAATGAAGGGCAGGGGCACCCCCAAAACCAGGAGTATGAACCCCCGGGAGTAAGTTCATTTACTACCAGAACAAAAATGGGGTTACTTACCGGGGGGTACCCGAGGGTACTTGCTCCCATTTTTTACGGGTACGTTCATTCACGGGTTGGGGACACATACCCCACATTAAGGCAGCTATATTAATTTATGTTTAGTTTCTTCGATGCACCGACTCAAAACACCAATGTTGGCTCAATGGATCCAACAAATCCATTTGCAGCATGTCTCTTTGATGCATCTAAAACGCAGGCACAGCCTCAAAGTATTTACCTCTTTGACTGTTCTTTTGAGTAAAGTCAGTAATGTACAGGTGTTATCAACCCATTCATGAGTGGAGGGCCGCCTGCAATGCAACCCTCACAGCCAGTCTCTTCGCACGCTGGCAACCCCTTTGCTTCTGCTCAGCCATTCCAGAGCACAGGTTTTTTTTTGCTCTAAAAGCTTTTTCGGCCCTAGTGCAATATAAATTTACGTCTTTTTTTTTTACTCTAGACCCTCGATATAGCTCTCCTGAG
Source organism: Subanguina moxae (assembly GCA_000981365.1). NCBI lineage: Eukaryota > Metazoa > Nematoda > Chromadorea > Rhabditida > Anguinidae > Subanguina > Subanguina moxae. The sequence continues at coordinate 101,551 of BBSZ01013815.1, forward strand.
CCGGTCTCAATGTTCCATATTGTACTAAAGTGGCTTTTTTTCCGATTACTTACTTGGATTTGCAGGTGGGATGTATAAAAGCCCGTATAGCAAGAACTCATCAATGGAGCAGCCAGGACAAGCACAGTTTGCCCAATTCCCCCCACAGCAGCACGAGACACAGTCCCTCGGTATCTATGACCAAACTCCATTTTGTAAGTCTTCCAAGCCACCACCACTTTCTCAATAATCAGTTTTCAAATGTTCAGCGACGAATGATGGGAGCTATACTACTCCTTCAGTGCTGCGCCAAAGTATGGAGTATTCTCACCAAACCCAGCCCAATCCAACTTCTTCTAATAATGGTTGTTTACTAATGATAATCTCTTTCTTGGCAATTTCTGCAAGTTTTGAGCTTCACATATCTATATTGAACATAAATGATGAGCATGAATCATCAATATGAAAAGTCACAAACTAAAAATTAGGCAAACACATGTATTTTACGAGCGATTGTCCCCCTCCATAGTGTACCCCCGCCATGGTTTACGCATGAGACGTTCCGGCCTTATTCCACAATGAGTGAAGGGGGTTGTTTTGTCTTGGTTTACCCTGTTGCTTCAACTTCTCCTAAATATATTTAATATGCTAAAAAACGACAGAAAAGCTATGTTCCGCCCCTTTTCGTCATAGAAGGTCGGCTTTTCGGAAGTCGACAATTTGCCTATTTTGCCTTGAGGGACTAAGTTAAACAACCTTATAAATGGTTTTTTGGTAGTTTTAACATTTAGACATACAACTAAGCCTTAGGCTAAAGGTAGGCCAGCCTAGGTTAGCCAAGACCCTTAAGCTTAGGGTAGGCCAGCTGAATTCACCAAGACAAATGACTACTAAAACCCTACTTTGTAAAAAGAAAAGGACGCAAAATAGTTTTTTTATTGTTTTTAGCATATTAGAAATGCTTAGAAGAGGCTAAAACTTCAAAGAGACCATGGCTAAGGCCCTCCCCCATTGTGTAATAGAGCCGACGTCCCCAAGACGGTATACTATGCCGGACGTATACCGTGGGTGTGATCGACTACAGCCATAAATTTAATACAATGCGGTTTATCTAGGCATACAATATGACAACAATGGTTGGCAGACAACAGGTGCCCCAGCAGGCAATCCCAACAACTTTGGTAGCGATGTGGACAGTGCACTTAACAACCTTGTCGGCAATTTGGCCATTTCCAATAACGCCCAACGGTTGGTTGCAGTAAATTAAGGCTACCTCCTAAAAAACCCTCCCCCAGTCACTCCTATTACATCCGACCCCCCCCCCCCTCTCCTCAATCAACGTATTCTAAGTAGATGAAGAATTCTAAGTAGAACCGTGTTTCTCGACGCCTTTAGTAAGGGTCAAAAAGCTGCCACAGCGGCTCGGGATATTTGCAAAGTGTATGGTGAGAGATCTATGCCAGAAACGACAGCTCGGTACTGGTATGGTAAATTCATAAATGGCAATTTTGATCTTCGTGATCTCCGCAAAGAGCCAAAGTTCTTCTCAAAGCGTAATTTTGGCGATGGTTCTATGATGATCTGGGGAGACTTTAGTGCATTTGGAACAACTGCTATCGTGTTCATTTTGAGACATGACTACTGAATTTTCATTAGTCGAACCCCATGGTCGAACTCCGAACCTGCCGCAAAGGCATCTTTCTGTCTCTAATAGTTACCATCCCAGCTGAAGGATCTGTTAAAGTCGTAAATTGATATGCTTTTTCATTCACTTGGCCATTGCAGGGGAAGTCTCGGAGGAGAACAGAAGCCGTCTGGTCAGCCCTACCAACCAATGATGCCTACCTATGGCATGCCTCAACAACAGCCACCTCAACAATGGAACGCTTTTGGTGGTTACAATAATGCACCAGGTTCAACTCTAAAATTTCTAAAAAAGTGCTACTTCTTTGCTTTCAGCCGGTTATACCAACAATCCAGGAGCACCAGCCTATGGCCAACCCCAACCACATCCAAATTACGGCAGGATGCTGCAACCAGGCGGTGGATTTGCACAACAGCAAGCAGGCAAAGACCCATTCTCTTTTCAGTGATGTGAAATGTGTAACATTACCTAAATTTCTAACTCCTGATATTCTATAGCTAGAGAGTCTTATTTGAGTTCTGTTTAGTAGAAAGTCTGTAAGTTAAGCACAAAAGTGAATCTTTTTTCTGTGTATGACTATATATTAGTCGTTTATCAATAACTTTCAAGAGTCTTTTTACATTTTAGGATCCAGGTCTACAGTGATTATTTTAACAACGCGTAAGCTTTGCTGAAATAAATATCTGAAATAGCCCTAGGCTCAGATCAAATGAGAAGCGTTTCTTAGCTAACCTTTATTGCTTTTTTCACACTGGGTCCTTAGTTTCCTTGTTAGAAAAAATATGGTATCTTAACATTTAAAAAACGCAACACAATGAAGACTTTTATTCGAAATGTTTTCCTCCAGCTTCATGCAGACATCGATTCTTCACGGCAAGTCATCAATGATTTACTTGACGCTTTCCAAGTCCCCAGCTCTATATGCTGCTGTTTTCTTTGCTTCAAAGCCCTTCGGTTTCTTGTTGCCTGCTGTTTCTTGGAAGCTTGATACAGCATCTTTCATGGTATTATACTTGTTTTGTTGCCAAAAAGCTCTGCCATCCCATTGAAAGAACGCGTAATAAACTACAGAAATATAATCATATAAAGTAAAAGGTGACCCAGCTAAAACAACGTGTAAGTAGTACACAGAAAAAGATTTACCTTTTCTTTTTTCTTCTTTTGTCTAAAAGTGATTTTGAAATGGCTGTATGTGAAGTCTCCCGTCAAATTATGTGTTTTCCCATCAAATTTTTGAAATTTGATTAACTCAGCTTTTTTCAACAACTTTCCCTATTTTTTTTTCTCGACGTGTAGCCCCGGATCTCCTCTTTTCAATTAAATATTATTTAATTCGACATTTTTGAAAAAAAATTGGAGAAAAAGGTGTTTCAAGGTACATACCACTTGTCTCATTCAAAGACTATTTCTTCCAATTCTTTGTGACAAAATCCACTCATTTCGATATCTCATTGGAAAGAAGAAATCCAGGGATTCAATACATTTACAAAGTTTTTTTGGAAAATTGTCAATGGCTTTTTGAAATTTTTCGTGGAATACCGACCCATTACTCCATCAACCGATTTTTCAACCTAGCAATTGGCTGGTGTGGCACAGAACACGCTTTAGATTCGAGATATGACCAAATGAAATGGATGGCTTCCGCGACGGTTGGCTGTGGAACGTTCAAGAGTTACACACTGAAAAATATATATGAAATCTTATTCAAAGACATTTGAGATAACCAAGTTTTAAAAATTTGAGGGGAAAACATATAATTTAAGGGGACATTTCACATACAGCCATTTAAAAATCGGAATAATATAAAAAAGCTTGGCCAAAACCGTTATTGTATGGATATTAATGCATTGAAGGGAGTATCTTTCACCAAACCGCATAAATTTAACTTATGTTTTTCTACTTATAATTTTTCTCTGACCCTGTCCCGACTTTTTTGTGATTAGTTATACACAAAAATTTAAAGCTGAAAGATAACCCTTTGGTTTGCTAGTGAACAGCCAATTTTTGTTGTTCTCACTCATTTCCTATTTGTTCATGTATTTTTGTAAATTATGTGCCCATTTTCATGTCAGAATGGCGTTGTTTATGTTCATAAATTCAATACTGACAATATTAAAAAGCAATCTCTCTCACACTTGTGTTACCCTTAGCCATTGGTAGTTTTTGTGTGCGGTAAACACTTGCATTATTCTATTTGCTTGCAAATACAAATGTTTAGGGACTTATTTACAATTTTGTGGTCTTCCCATTATTTTTGCACATTAAATTAACAAAAAGTGAAATTGTGGAGAATAATCTCCAGAAACATAATAATGAAAAAGAAATACGAAGAAATGGTGCAATACTTAAAGAATACGATCTAATGATTTCATTAGATCCGGACGGGATCACCCTCTCCCCCCCCTTGGTAAAAACCCAACTCGCCCCGGGTCCAACTAGCGTTATCCTGGATTCTTAACATACTGGAAGAAAAATCGGGATAAGAAAATTATCTTTTAGCCCTTTTAAAATTATCCTTTGTAAGCATTTCTATACGTTAAAATAAAATTAAAAAAAAAATCCTCGGTAAAACAAGATAGACAACATTGTAATTGGTATTTTCAGACCTCCAAAACGACACTTAGGCATACAATTTAAGCTTTAGACTTAGGGCAGGTCAGCATAGGTTAGCCAAGACTGAGCGTATACCCTGTTTCATCCAAGTTTAGTGGTTCAAGACTAACAAATAATTTGGGATCCGGGGCGAGTTGGGTGTCCTCTCTCCACTCGTTCCCCATTCCTTTAATTAGGAAAAAGAAAATGTTTCCTTATTTTGGTCTCTGGGAGAAGAATTAAAAAGTATGGTGTGTTAATTTTCTTAGATATCTCAGATCATGCGAATCTTTTTTAGCTAGAAATGTGGAGAAAACACAGCAAACTGAAATAAACTTTTTCTGGAAAAATTTCGAAAAGAGGAGTTGTAAATGAGTTTCCATCTTATATTCCATTGCCTGTAAATTGTAAACCTCTCTTTACGCTGTTAAGACTGAAATCGGTGAATAAAACAGAGAAGGGAAAAACTTCAGACGTTTTTTGTAAAACTCAAACTAAAAACGTCCCTCAAATTAGACATTTTTTTGATTTGTATAAGTCCTTGGGGTTATAAGTATGCCTCGCATTGTAGGTGAAAGTTGGCTTTACTGACGGCAATAATGTTGGCTTCATGAAAGACGACTGGCAAATTCAGAATCCTTGCGATTTTTTGCCTTAGAGAAATAAATATCAAAATTAGCAAAAGATGTCAAAAATTGAGTTAAAAAAATGGTCGGACCCAGCTGTGGATCAAACCTTTTGGGGTGACGTGTTATCGAAATTCGATTGTAGCAACGAGGTCGTGCCAAAAATTTCTGAATCGGGAGCGTCGCGAATGGACCCAAACACAGATACAGTAGATCGTAACTTCAATAGATCGTAACTTCAACAGATACACAATTTTATTTCAAAAAGCACAATAACAACAGATATAAGAATAAGCTAGTCAATTTATAATTTTAAATTAAATATTTTCATTGACCTTCATCCACAAGGCACGATTCTCCATCTTTAAGTTGAGCAGTGCTTTGCGGGCAGCTTTCAGAACGCTCTGGCAATCCTCTCTGTAAAATATTAATCGGATATGAAAGGCGTGTAAGCATTAAATAGGGTGGCAAAACTTACGTGATTTTCCTCTTGGTCTCGGGAGAGATGTAGATGTAATCAATCTTCTTCATACGCTCATTAAGCATCTCATACTCTTTCTTCTTCTCCGCCAAATCAACAGCGGCGGCAGCGACTGAAATAAAATAAAAGGCTACTCTGGTCTGGATGCAGCTCTGGATACGTAAAGATAGCATGCACACCAGAGCTTCTTTATGCGGTAGAGCCCAGTTGACAAAACTATGTTCAATATCTTCCAAGTGGGCCCTTCTTAGAAAGTGGCCCCTTAATTGTCCCTTCCCCTCCCTATACAGCCCTTAATCCCTTAAAAATGGTGAAAACATATTTCTTAAATGGTCAATGTATCTAGAAAACCAAGTACTCTGGGGGGGGGGGGGGGGGGGAG